>CAXITT010000167.1:560050-597580 GCA_964033795.1 Lymnaea stagnalis
CTATCTCAGCAACTAACTACTCCCCTCCCCCCCTCCCCCCCTCCCCCCCCCGCCCCCACACTTAAAACCTGACTCCCTATTTCAGCCCTCTTTGAAACAAATTCTAAGAAACACCCCACATGCCATTGAATTTCCTGCCATTTCCTATTTGATGGCCTAACCGTGGGCTTGGGAGATTTAACTTGGAAACAGTATCAACTAGGCACCGCGTAAATGGCGCCGAAATAGATTCAAAAGATGGGGTTGAAATAGGTTCTAACGATGGGGACGAAATGGGTTCAAAATATGGGTTCGAAATGGTTTCAAAAGATGGGGTCGAAATGGTTTCGAAAGATGGGGTCGAAATGGGTTCAAAAGATTGGGTTGAATGGGTTAAAAAGATTGGGTTGAAATAGGTTCGAAAGAATGGGGTTGAAATGGGTTCGAAAGATGGGGTCGAAATGGGTTCAAAGGATTGGGTTGAAATGGGTTCAAAAGATGGAGTTGGAATAGGTTCGAAAGAATGGGGTTGAAATGGGTTCGAAAGAATGGGGTTGAAATGGGTTCGAAAGAATGGGGTTGAAATGGGTTCGAAAGAATGGGGTTGAAATAGGTTCGAAAGAGAATCAAAAGGGAATCAGAACAAATTAATAAAATGTTTACATGTTTGTTATATTAATTGTTCCTTTCCAACGTTCTACAACAATCTAGCCCAGGGAAAAGAATATATATAGGGCGAACCGGTGGATATTAGACTTAGTTTAGGGAAATATCAGTTCTGGTGTTAGTTACACAGTATTATATATTATTGGTGATTTATGATGTTATTACGCAATATAATATCATAGTGTTGGTTTCTGGTGTTAGTTACACATTATTATATTATGGCATTCTTGGTTTCTGGTGTTAGTTACACATTATTATATTTTGGCATTCTTGTTTTCTGGTGTTAGTTACACAATATTATATTATATTGTTGATTTATGGTGTTAATAACACAATATTATGTCATTGTTGTTTTCTGGTGTTAGTTACACAATATTATATCATAGTGTTGTTGGTTTCTGGTGTTAGTTACACAATATTATATCATAGTGTTGTTGACTTCGGGTGTTAGTAACGCAATATTTTATTATAGCTTTGTTGGTTTCTGATGTTAGTTACACAATATTATATTATTGTATAGTTGGTTTCATTATATTATTGTATTGATGGTTTCTGGTGTTAGTAACGCAATATTATATCATAGTGTTGGTTTCTGGTGTTAGTTTCACTATACTATATTATATTATAGTGTTGTTGATTTCTGGTGTTAGTTACACAATATCTCTTTAAAATATAATACGCTTGTGGTACGACTCGTAGACTACTTTCTAATTGACTGCTTCCTAATTGACCGCTTCCTAATTGACCGCTTCCTAATCAGCGAATTCGGTATTGAGCGTATATATTACAAATAATTCTAAATATTTGAAAGAACAATACGGTTCAATAATGAGTTCAATAGCACGCAAAATATAATTCCCGATAACTACGCTAAATTATTTAGTTTGGCGCGTAATATTTTCTTTTCGGAAATGAAATCTTCTCATTTTAAATATGGTGTTAGAAATATTCAGTTTAAAAGTAGATGGGACATCAGAATATTTAATAAAATATAGTTCATGGCCATGAAATAAAAAGTGTGTAGTGACGTATCATGGGAGAAGGGGTGTAGAAAAAATTGGGATTCTTAAATGTGCGTCACTTGAGTTCATGTTGTGTCAAGTAACTTTAGTAGATGAAAAGTTCACGCATTGCTGCCGCCAATGTTTGGCGGGCTACATATAGTTATATTATATCGTTGTTGGTTTATTATTTATTAGCAAACATATCGTTTAAAAAAACACGTAGAAATGTTAATGCTACACATTTCAGGTTTTAAAAGGGCTTCATTATAAAAAAGGATTTTTAAAAAAAATATACTGATGAAGTAAAAAGCAAATTATGTGCATTTGTTAGTTGTTTCTCGGAATATGGAATCAGTTAATATGTGATGAAACCAGTGGACTTTTGTTGATGTTAGGGGCCTTTACGGCTTAATGGATTATTTTTTTTAAAAAACATACATTGCTGTCTTTTACCCCACATGAAGCATTTGCCGTCTACAAGAATTGTCTATTAATTGTGCTTTCATTTGCAGGCTTTTCTCACAATGTTTGTGGCTGCCTCTAGTTCGCATCTCCATGTATCCCACACTGTGTGTGTCTGCCTCTAGCTAGTGTAATCACGTATCCCATACTTTGTGTGTTTGCCTCTAGCTCGCGACTCCATGTATCCTTAGGCCTTACTTTCATTCTTTTTCCCCTATTGAGTCCATATTAGGGATTGTCTGGTGCTGTTATCTGGGGATTTTCGTATGATGTATTTAACAATAGGCTCCAGTTTTGCCCTTTCCATTAAGTCTTTGTTGGCGATGGTGTTTGGCCATTTGATGTTTTTTAGAATCTTTCTAAGGCAAGTGTTGATGAAGGTCTGCACTTTCTACGTGATGCTCGCTGTTGATCTCCAAGTTTCGGCTTCATATAGTAGGACTGTTTTGACATGTGTAACAGACCAAGTTGGTCGTGATTTTACACACAACACTGTTATGTCAGGATGGCGTAGTAATTTGATCATAACATTGTAATAACTTATAAATCACGAGAAAAGAGGAGGAACTAGTTTCTAGAGCGGTAGTAGACTGGACGCTCAAGTAGAGCGGGAGTGCACGATTTTATCTGACAGGGAGCAGACATGTTTTATTTCTCTTATATGGATTATTGAACTATTGAAGTATTGTGATTCAATTGCGATGTGAAATATTGAATAAGTGATTATTGCATCCTAGAATTATTGCAGGATATCCAAGTCTTATTATTGTTGTGTTAATTTATATAATAAAGTACTGTATAGTTTCACTGGACATCGCCACCTCATTGTGTGAGAGGACAGCTAAGTTTGAGTTTGGGGAGTGAGAGAATTAATTATGCAAGTGATAGCGGCATCCATGACGGTGAGCAAAGTAATAGTTAACCATGTTATATCGGCAATAGAGTAGCATGTGTTACAACAGGTGTGTTAAAAATTCTGACTTAAGTTTGTAGAGTCACCTCCTTTGACTCCCATACTTTCTGTAATAGCACACATGCTGACCTAGCCTTTCCAATGCTAGCCCTGACATCAGCTTTGGATCCACCGTTTATGTCCGTGGGGCTGCCAAGTAGGTAAAGGCGTCCACTTCTTCCAGTGCATTTCCTGCCGAGGAGATGTGCTGTTGTTTACTTGAGTTCACCTTCATGATCTTTGTCTTGCTTCTATTTATGTTGAGTCCGAGCTGTGCTGAATTTGAGGCTGCATCTCTTGTCTTTGTCTAAATGTGTTGTTGGTTGTGAGACATAAGTGCTATGTCATCTGCAAAGTCTAGGTCATTAATTTGTTCACAGGGTCCCACTGTATCCCTTGCCTCATCTTTTTATCCACTGATTCTTCCATTACCCAGTCTTTGACGAGGATGAATATTAAGGGATACACGAGACTTTGATTGATCCTCGCCACCTTTCCCGGTACCCCCATAATACCAGAGAAGTTTTCACAAGGTTTGTCAGTCCAGTCAATCAAAGGCCTTTTCGTAGGCCACGAACTTTACTTTAGATTTAGGGGAGGGGGGGGGAGAAGTTCCTTTCGATTGGACTGTTCTGTTCTACAGTGATGCAAAAGGTTGCTATTCGGTTTGTGCATTGATATGTTACTGCACATAGCATCCATTCCAGATGCTTCCTCAAGTTTAAGCTGCTTGATAGCCAGAGCTAGTTTTGTCCTTTTTTGGGGAGGAGGGCTGGGGGGGGGGGGGACAATATCTTCTATTTGTTAATCTTCCTTTGCTGGTTGCATATCTGATGGGTCTGTCTGGGTAGGTCTTTTAAGTCATTCCTCACTCGTATGTCTCGTCTATGTGTCAAGGTCTATTTAGAAAGTCCTCAAAGTATTCCACCCATCTTGTTTGTTGTTCGTTTGGTTCCGTTATCGGTCTACCTTCCTTGTCTACAACCGGTCTCTCTGGTTTCTTGTAATTTCCTGAGAGCTTTCTTGTTATATCATAGCGCTCTTTCATGTTCGCCTTTCTGGCTGCATCTTCTGCTGTTGACGCTAGACCATCTATGTAAGCTATTATTATTACTAATACTGTTTTTTACCCTTTGGCTATTTTATACATTTCCTGTGCTTTTATCTTCTCAGTCCTGGTGCGGCTCTTATTTTACGTAAGGTTTTTTGTTGTTTTTTTACTGAAAAATTCTTGTGAATTTTTTTTCAAGTAGGACATTTCGCAATCTTTGTAACAAAATTATTAAACAACATGAGATCTTTATTGAGTAACTACTAATATGTTACATTAAGAAATGGCGTCAGCAGGGCGAGTCTAGACTCTTATGCCCCCCCCCCCAAATTACCCCTTCCCGGTCCGACGTATCGGGCCGCGGAGCGGCACGTTGGAGATGCCCACTCGTCAGGACGGCCCCACACGGGCCCCTCACCCAAGTCCCCCGCCTGGGCGCTTGGGCGCTCGACCAGGACCCCGCCCGGGGCCGCCCCAGCCAGAAGGCACCCGGTCGATCCGACACTATGCGTTTAAATAGTGCACTCGATCGACTTTCTCAGGAGTTGGGATGGAAAAAATTTACGTCCTAATATCTTCCCCCACTCATCCCGGGAAAGCGTCGGACGCCCTATAAGAGGGATTCCACAGTGGGCTTCCACAACGTGACTAGTTCACGCTGTAGCTGGGACGAAACGGTTGCCTAGGGGCAGCGTTCTCACGACTGCATTATTTGAATCCTCGGCCAGAGGTTACCACCCTCGCCTCTGGCCTCATAACCGTCAACGGCAACTTGTAATCATGATCCCTACTCTGGCTCTGCCTAACTTTCCGACTGCGAAATATCACAACCGGCAGCCCTGTGGGAGCTGTTTTATGTACGGCAGGTACCGAGCACACCCTTTGTCTGCCCACGCGGGGCGTGCCCAGTAGTTATGTTTCCAGGCAAACGACGAGGGGGTCGGTGGCCGACGCTTCCTAATCAGCAAGCCACAGCAGACTACTAAAAAAAGGGATTTCTATAAACACATCCAGGTCAAGGGTCACCTAAATGTCCACTAGCAACTCTCCTGCTGCTCTCCTATTAAGTGTAGAATGATGCGAAACTAAACTCGGGTGTGTGTCAAAAGGCATCTCTGCAATTTCAGGTGATAAAACTTTTTTTATGGAGAGGGGCTCACTGAGCCCTCTCCCCCAATGTTCCTCGTCAGCCTTCGGCGCCATCAATTAAATCTCCCCGTCCTATCAAAGTGACTGTAACCGACAACTTTTTTAACTACCACACTGGAACCATAAATATATAATTTTTTTTTTAAATGTTAATGGAAAAAAATATAAAGAAATAGAATCCAATTATATTTTTTTTTCGTTTTGTTTTTATTTTGGATTATGTTATTGAAAAATACATAAATCTTTATGTACAATTTTTATTAGCTTTTGTTTTATTAATTTGCTCTATTGTGGCATGCGGGCCGCGAAGAGTTAAATCACAATAGGAATGTCACGTGAAGCACTTCGGGTTGTCCACCCCTACCTTACAGGCATACACCAATCAAGCGTGACTTATCTAGCTGCGATTCTACTTGGTCGAGCTGAAGGAATCTATATGTACATGTATTTACATGCAGGCACGAGCAGGGTGCCATGGTGATATTACAAGTGCAGTGCTCCCCATCAACACCATGCATTAGAAACCGCACTCTTTTATGTTTAGTGCGTCCTCCCATATCGTGAAGAGTGCGCCCCCTCCTCCGACCGTTCAAATACTTCGATCCCGACATGCAACACGGCTCTTTGAAATACGTCACATTTGCGTGTCAGAGTTCACGTCACTCTCATGGCTTGAGGGGAATGGGAAAGCGGATCTGAAAATATAAAATATAAAAGCCGATCTCAAATTTTGAGCTATGACACCGGATCTCAAAATTTGAAGGAAGATAACTGTTCTCTGTATATGCACTATGATACTACATTCCAATAAATGAATTAAATTAACCATGAAAACATTCCAAATTATGAGCTATGACAACATATTTCAAATTATTAACTAGATCTATCACAACACACCCCAGTAGTGAATTATTCTAACACAACCCCATTAATTGAACTATGACAACGCACTCCAATAAATGAACTATGACAACACACGCCCAATAAATGAACTATGACAGCACACTCCAATAAATGAACTTGAACAACACACCCCAATAAATAAACTATGACAACACACTCCAATAAATAAACTATGACAACACACCCCAATAAATGAACTGTAACAAATACTCCATTAAATGAAATATCACAACAGAGTCCAATAAATGAACTGTAAGAACACTTCCCAATAAATGAACCTTGACAACACAGCCCAATAAATGAACTGTAACAAACACTCCATTAAATGAACTATGACAACAGAGTCCAATAAATGAACTGTAAGAACACTTCCCAATAAATGAACCTTGACAACACACCCCAATAAATGAACTATGACAACATACCCAAATAAATGAACAATGACAACACACCCAAAAAACAGAACTATGACAACACACCCCAATAAATGAACCATGACAACACACCCCAGTAAATGAACAATGACAACACACCCCAATAAATGAACTATGACAACACACCCCCAATAAATGAAATATGACAACACACCCCCAATCAATGAACTATGTCAACACACTCCAATAAATAAACTATGATAACACATCCCAATAAATGAACTATGACAACACACCCCCAATAAATGAACTATGACAACAAACCCCCAAGAAATGAACTATGACAACAGACCCCCAATAAATGAACTATGACAACACACCCCCAATAAATGAACTATGACAACACACCCTCAATAAATGAACTATTACAAAAGATTCAATAAACGTGTCCCCAGTGACCAGGATCAACCAAGCGTGAAGTCCTTCAAAAAGTCTTTTGTTACCCGACACATTGTCAATTGATGGATCATTTCTCTTCATTGATTTCTTAACTGATTTTCTCGCCCCCCAACCCAACCCTTCCCCCCACTTCTAGAAGAATGGGGACAGAGATCGATGCCGTTTTAAATGAAAAATTCGACGAAGCGATTACTGTTTTTTTTTCCCCCACTTCCATTTGCTCCTCCTCAACCCCAAACCTCATCAAGGCGCGAGGAATGCACATGCGCACTGAGTCGAACATTGAATTCTCACCCGAGGGCCAAAACGTTCGCGCAAGAATGGAGGGTTGTGGTGGTGGGGGCGCATTGAATAAGCCCCAAGATGTTCTAAAATTGGCGCCCCTCTCAAACATGTGCATGTCTGTTGTTGGCGGTTTTTTGTTCTACAAAAATCCCTTATAAGCAAAATGGCCCCCTCATCTCCCAACGATGAACAAACTACGTGGCTATTTTTAGACTATGAACAATTTTCGCCCGCGGCTAATGGCGCCCACTGGGCGCTTAGAATGATAAAGTTTTTTTGTTGGTTGAAATCATTTATGGCGTTAATAAGCATAACCGGATGTGTTGAAACCTCTCTAGCTGGGGAAATTTATTTTTAAAAATTAATTATAACTACAAACTGTGCGTGTTACTTCAATTCTGGTCTCAGTCGGGCGAATGTTTCCTAATACTGGTCTCAGTCGGGCGAATGTTTCCTAATTGGTTTATTTGGGGCGAAGGTTGTCTAACTTTTGGTCTTTGTCAGGAGAATTTTGTCTATTTACTTGTCTATGTCAGGCGAATTGAATGTTATTTATTTTTGTTTCTGTGTTGGGCGAATTTGGACAAATATTTATTTGGTCAATTGCGGACAAATCATGTCTAATATATTGAATATTGTTTCACGATGTGAAAATGATTTGGAATATTGCGAACAAATTTCCCCCTTAATTCTTTTTTCCCCCGAGCAATGGATATGCTTTATGTGAATTGCCCCTGAACAGTTCAGAATTTTGAATGTTTATTACAGTTTTTTTTTCCTAAGAGAAATTAGAAAATTGTAATTATTTTTCCCTGAACAATTTATAATTATTGTTTCGAAGTTGTTGTTTTTTTCTACTCAATTGGGAATGTACTATTTATAATTTTTTAGCAGAGAAAAATCCTTTTGAATTATGTTAACATTTTAACTAAAAATAATAAATAAAAGTGTGTAATTTAAAACTAGATATTCTAATCCGCTTCCGGCTATTCCATACCATCTCTCTGTGATAACGCCTGCAGACATGGATTGCCGGAGTGGAGAACATGGTAGGACTTTTTTAAAAAATAATTATTTTTCTCCCTGGAATGAGAGGAAGCTTCCCGAGGCCATTGCTACCAAAGATGTAAGAGTGTTGTACTGCGATAAAGCCTCTAAGTAGGTTAATGAGACAAAACAATTTGTGTTGATAAACAAAACACAAATTGGTAAGGCTTTAATAAGAGTTACACAGAATACAAATGAAAACGTTTCGGCAAATGCTTTCAACAGTACAACAAAAAAAACAAATCAAAAGCATTCACACAATTATTAATTAAATTTGCATTATATATATTTATATATGTATCCTACAACTAGAAATAAGAGAAAGGCAAAGAATAAGAATGGGCACAAGGCTCACAAGTCCCTAACGAATTGAAGGCTCAGAAGGGCGCAAAGGAATTGCCTGGAAATTAAATTTAAAAACCAAAAAGGAATTTTAAAAAAAGACATGGCAGCTATGTAAAATTGTGAATTTGGTTTATAGCGTATGGAGTCCACTTACCAAATGGTGTTATTAATTTATTTCCTATATAAATTCAATCAGGTGTATGACTTGCATACAGCATACCAGTAACTTCAATGTCCGCTATTCCATTATGGTTAGCGCTATTGAAATATGTAGAAACGTATTCTTTTCTTTTGTCTTCTGTGTAACCGTTATTGAAGCTGAATCTATAGTGTTGTATTGACACAAAATGGTTGTGTCTCATTAATCTAAAGGGGATATGTGTGTGCAGGAACCAAACTATACCTTAAAGATCTATGACTATACTATTCTATATCTACACCGCAGCGTACAAAAACGTGCACGGAAGTGTCAACAGCCAAACATGCACACAATTCTAGACAACAATTTGGGAGATTAAATAACATAGAAAACAGGGGGGGGGGGACACCATTTTCTGGGTATATTTTAGAGAACTGTTTAACAGCCACCTGTTTTCGCACCTGCACCAAAGAGCCTCCAGGTAGGCCTATTTTAGAGAACTGTTAGACATGGTCTACTCCAGCCACCTGATTTCACACCTGCACTAGAAAGACACCAGGTATTATAGAGAACTGTTAGACATGGTCTAATCCAGCCACCTGATTTCACACCTGCACTAGAAAGACACCAGGTATTATAGAGAACTGTTAGACAGGGTCTAATCCAGCCACCTGATTTCACACCTGCACTAGAAAGACTCCAGGTATTATAGAGAACTGTTAGGCAGGCTCTAATCTAGCCACCTGATTTCACACCTGCACTAGAAAGACACCAGGTATTATAGAGAACTGTTAGGCAGGGTCTAATCCAGCCACCTGATTTCACACCTGCACTAGAAAGACTCCAGGTATTATAGAGAACTGTTAGACAGGTTCTAAACCAGCCACCCGAATTCACACCTGCCCTAGAAAGACACCATGTATTATAGAAAACTGTTAGGCAGGGTCTAATCCAGCCACCTGATTTCACACCTGCACTAGAAAGACTCCAGGTATTATAGAGAACTGTTAGGCAGGGTCTAATCCAGCCACCTGATTTCACACCTGCCCTAGAAAGACACCAGGTATTTTAGAGAACTCTTTGACAGGTTCTAAACCAGCCACCCGACTTCACACCTGCCCTAGAAAGACTCCAGGTATTTTAGAGAACTCTTAGACAGGTTCTAAACCAGCCACCCGACTTCACACCTGCCCTAGAAAGACTCCAAAAACATCTCCCGAGACAAAAATACAAAGGGGTCACCAAGTTGCTACCATAGCTATGTGAGTCGCATATAACAACGGACCGCTATGAGTTGATGCCCGGGAAGACATAGACCCAACCGCAACACAATCACGAATCGTGTAGGACCGGGGTTTCAATCGGCTGAACATTCGTGGTATAAAGTCTAAAACACGACTATTTATCTGCACCGGCAAGGCCGCAGTCTGCCAGCTTCCCCCCCCCCCATGACGTCAACACTTATGAAAGTATTAGACGGCTATTTGTCTGGTGTTTGTCAGCATTGACAGGGCACACAAGAGTTTTTAATGGCCCATTATTTGCCCAGTGATCGTCCAATGACGTCAACACTTATGAAAGTATTAGACGGCTATTTGTCTGGTGTTTGTCAGCATTGACAGGGCACACAAGAGTTTTTAATGGCCCATTATTTGCCCAGTGATCGTCCGACCATCAACTATTGACTATATCAACAGGCAGCCCTCGCGCGGCAGGCTCGAGATATAGCCCCCCCCCCCCCCCCCCGGACACATTCACTGTTTACACGCGCGTTATTTAATTCCACGCGTCCAATCGATTATGATCAAAACTTTAAAAAGAAAATAATAATAAACGAAATAAAATAACAATGCATTCAATTCACGAAGCTTGGCTAGAGAAGTTACCACCATTTACTGTTAAGGCGAGGCCGGATGGGTTGAAGAAGTGGTCAGTTCTATTAGCGCCTTGAACGGGTGGTACAGAAGGTGGGTTTAAGAGCGGTCTAGCTTTTTAAGCGCCTCTCATTGACGAGGCAGGAGGTGGGTTCAAATAGGATAGCACCTCTCACTGATAATGTAGGAGGTGGGTTCAAGTACGTTACCACCTCTCACTGATGAGGTAGGAGGTGGGTTCAAGTACGTTACCACCTTTCACTGATGAGATAGGAGGTGGGTTCAAGTAGGTTAGCACCTCTCACTGATGAGATAGGAGCTGGGTTCAAGTAGGTTAGCACCTCTCACTGATGAGATAGGAGCTGGGTTCAAGTAGGTTAGCACCTCTTAACTTGTCAGCCTTACGGATAATACGGCTCAGCCCATCACATGCCGCTCTATCGGACTCGGCTCCTCTCACTTGTAGCGCGATCACATCGTTTAATCTCGCCATCATCTCCCCCATCTGCCCCTTTATACCCAAATCTCACACGTTGGTCACACTGATCGGGACAAATGACGCCATTTCTTATTACTTGAGTGCTCTATTAGTCAGCTTTATTTCCTTGACGTCATTTCACACACGATGATGCAATGAGCGTCATGATAAAGTGACGTGTGTATTTAACACGTACATGAAAATTCGTGTGCACGGCTTTTTCCGGACGCAAGAAATGCCCGAGAATGCGTTCATCTCGTTTGTCCGGAACAAGATATGCCAGATAACGTGTGCTCAGCTAAAACACGACCGAGTGACGTCAAACAAAGACAAGACTAGCGATGGGTGTCAGTAGCACAAGGTTGTGCTACGATTATTAGAAAGCTGAACTGAGGAGACAAATGTTCAGCCTTTATCGGAGATCATATTATTTATTTATTTATTTTAGATTTTGATTTTTGATAGCACTTTATAGTTTTTCTCTTTGATCCTAATGCTTATCCATCCATGATGGGCTTCTTGCTATGCATTCCTTTATTTTTTTAACAGAAAAGCTTAGTGATGTCTTAAACCATTAAAACCGGCTTCTTAAGGATTTAATGCTCTACATCCGTTGTCGGGTTTTTAACGATGGGTCAGAAACGCGGCCTCTGTAGTTACAAACCACTTTAACCACCGCCTCTGTAGTTACAAACCACTGTAACCACCGCCTCTGTAGTTACAAACCACTGTAACCACCGCCTCTGTAGTTACAAACCACTGTAACCACCGCCTCTGTTGTTACAAACCACTGTAACCACCGCCTCTGTAGTTACAAACCACTGTAACCACCGCCTCTGTAGTTACAAACCACTGTAACCACCGCCTCTGTAGTTACAAACCACTGTAACCACCATGGATTGAATCAACCGATCACTGTATCCATCAATCCCTGTACCGACCTTCGTTAGAATCCACCAATCGCATTATCCACCCCCCACTATATCCACCACCCACTGTATCCACCACCCACTTTATCAACCGGACACTGAATCAAAGATATTCTAAGTCCACCATCGACAAATCCACCAGACACTGAACTTTAACAACTGTATCCAGCAGCAGTTGTATCCCTTGCCCCCACCACTAACTGAAGTCTTACCCTCTAAATCCACCATCCCTTAAGTCAGGGGTCGATCTTTCTCATGTGGCTCTTGAAAACCTCTAGCTGCTAGATCCAAATTTAAGATTTGTCTCTTTGCCATGAAAATGTGCCCGATCCCTGTCTTAAGTCAACCACCTTTGAATCCACCCCTCCCCTCTCTCCCGCTCAACCCACGAGCCACCGAATTCATCGCCACCTGAATCCTCAGCGCATCCAACATTATTTCTTTACCAAAAGAGTGAAACACAGAGTACCGTAAGTATTTGGCAGAGCGTTTCCGTTTCAAGATATTTAAACACAGAATACCGTAAGTATTTGGCAGAGCGTTGCCGTCTCAAGAGATTTAAACACAGAATACCGTAAGTATTTGGCAGTGCGCTGCCGTTTCAAGATATTTAAACACAGAATACCGTAAGTATTTGGCAGTGCGTTGCCGTCTCAGGAGATTTAAACGCAGAATATCCTAAGTACTTGGCAGAGCGTTGCCGTCTCAAGAGATTTAAACGCAGAATATCCTAAGTACTTGGCAGAGCGTTGCCGTCTCAAGAGATGTAAGCATAGAATACCGTAAGTAGGCGGAGTGTTGCCGTCTCAAGAGAGTCCCAACCACACCAAAGTACAACAGTTGACACGTACGACCGAGAGACTGATTGAGCGGCTTAAAATGAAAGCCGCCTCAAATCACGTGATACTTGAGGGAGAAATCGCCTTGTAACTTTTTTGTGTTGACACAAAATCTTCTGGAGTACTACTACTGTTACCGTGGAAACATGAGCGGATATCAAAGACTATTCGGTCAAATAAAAAGTTGTCAAACGATTTGAAACCAAAGACTAAAAAAAGTATTATTTCAATATTCTCTTCCAAACAAATATTTTCATTTACAAGAAAGTATCTAAATCTTGAAAAAAAAATTATTATTATTATTATTTTTTAAAATATTTTATACGACTTACCGGTACACATTTGATTACATGAAATATGAGGATTTTGAATTTTATTTGAGTAGGTTGGATATCAAAATTAGAATCTTTTCTTGAAAGCATAAAGTTCTCCTTGGAAAAGTCAGAAATGCGGGTCATTTTTATGGCCTGTATTTGACGACATACGTAACTCCGTCATCGCACTAATCGAAGTCAAACTTTTCATATCAACTTTAAAAATATTGAGAGTAAAAAAAAAAAAAGATTATGGAAAAAAAGAATGGTAAATATAAGAGAGACATTATCAGCACTTTAGATCCTCAATTACAAAATAGGCCAGAAGTATACCATATGGCCATGCAGGGGATTTTTGGGCCCCGAGCAGATCCAAATTTTGGGCCCCGAGCAAATCCTAATGTTGGACCCGGAGTAAATCCAAAATTTGGGCCCTGAGCAAATCCAAATTTTCGGCCCGGAGCAAAGCCAAATTTTGGGCCTAGAGCAAATCCAAATTTTGGGCCCCCACAAATTTCAAAATAATTTTATTAAATTTAATTGTACCCCAAAAACTTCTGCCCTTGGGGGCCTTCATGCGAGCAGCACCCAAAGCGATTTCCTCGGTCGCCTCGGCCTGTGCACGGCCCTTGATATAATTAAGTTGATTACTTTGACGTCGGGGGCGCAAAAGATAAAATATTTTATCTATTTATAATTCTCTCTCAGATTTTCATGCTGAGTTGACGTAATGGTTTTATGACTACACGGCAACATTTGGTTACCTTGTCCAGTACGGCAACATTTGGTCACCTTGTCCAGTACGGCAACATTTGGTTACCTTGTCCTGTACGGCAACATTTGGTTACCTTGTCCTGTACGGCAACATTTGGTTACCTTGTCCTGTACGGCAACATTTGGTTACCTTGTCCTGTACGGCATATTTGGTACCTGTCATGTACGGCAACATTTGGTTACCTTGTCCTGTACGGCAACATTTGGTTACCTTGTACTGTACGGTATATTTGGTACCTGTCATGTACGGCAACATTTAGTTACCTTGTCCTGCACGGCAACATTTGGTTACCTTGTCCTGTACGGCATATTTGGTACCTGTCATGTACGGCAACATTTGGTTACCTTGTCCTGTACGGCATATTTGGTACCTGTCATGTACGGCAACATTTGGTTACCTTGTCCTGTACGGCAACATTTGGTTACCTTGTCCTGTAAGGCATATTTGGTACCGTCATGTACGGCAACATTTGGTTACCTTGTCCTGCACGGCAACATTTGGTTACCTTGTCCTGTACGGCATATTTGGTACCTGACATGTACGGCAACATTTGGTTACCTTGTCCTGTACGGCAACATTTGGTTACCTTGTCCTGTACGGCATATTTGGTACCTGTCATGTACGGCAACATTTGGTTACCTTGTTCTGTACGGCATATTTGGTACCTGTCATGTACGGCAACATTTAGTTACCTTGTCCTGAAAGGCAACATTTGGTTACCTTGTCCTGCACGGCAACATTTGGTTACCTTGTCCTGAAAGGCAACATTTGGTTACCTTGTCCTGCACGGCAACATTTGGTTACCTTGTCCTGCATGCTCAATATTTTTTTTTTCTGCTAGATCCCTTTTTATTATTAAAGACTTAAAAATCCATTGGGGTCAACTCACACTCTCGTTCGGTCGATTCAGTCTTCCTCATGCTGTCCTGATTTTATGACACAGAGTTACAGCTCCGGTATCCTGGTGTGAGGAAAGTGGGAAAAGGGGAAGGGGTGGGGGGGAGTTGGGTTGGTGAGTAATAGGGAAATAAGAAAATGTGATTTTAACACACACAAAATATTTGCTTACAATATCATTCGGTCCTGACTGTAGTATTTTGGGATGTGAGTGGGGGGAGGGGGAGATGTTGGGGGCTGGGCAATTCGACAAAAGACTCTGATCAACGGACGGGAAGCAATCGTTAAATTCTACTTTTTATTTTTGTGCCTGGGTAAAGAGTTAAGTCACTCTACCCGGGATTGTGTACGCATTCTTTACAACACCAACACACACAAAATATTAATACAACCTTTTTTTTTTTTTTCTGTTCACAATTTTCATTTAAAAATTTTAATACTAAACAGTAGGAAAAAAAATGTTTCTTTTTTTTTTTAAATATTTAAAAAAAAGCTTTTTAAAAAAAAGAAAGACTTTCTTTCGAAAACGAGTTTAAGCACGCTAGTGAATAGACAAAAGTTTTCTTTAAATAATTTTTTAAAAATAAGCAATGAAAGTCTGGGCAGAAAACATTTTTTTTTTAATTTGAAGAATTTTGTTTTCTACATATAATTTGAATCATTTGGCCTCATAGAGTGCCTCACTACCATTCTGCCACATACTTTCCCTGCCTAATAAATTGTAAGAAATCTTTAGATGATTAATGTCTACTTTTTAGTGCGTTTAAAATCGTCTTCGGCAGAAAGTCGTTTTCTTCTTAAGTTTTTTAAAATATTGGGGGGGGGGATATCTTCTTTACCACATTCCAAGTCTTCTCTACCTGATCCCCTTTCCTCTCCAACCGACCCCCCAATTCCTCTCCGACCGATCACCAGCTCATCTCCACCTCATCATCACGTGGCCACACTCCGAGACAGGGAATCAGCCCGCCATCATTTTCGCCGTCGCTCACCAAAGACTCGTGTCAATAGAGGATGATTTGCGCTTCTCATTTCCGGTAGACTTTGGGAAAGGTAACTCTCGGAGAAGCGAGGATAACATCTCGTGATTTGGACATTTGTAAATATTGGCTTCTTCCCCCCCGACCCCCGCCCCCATATCCACATTCACTCTTCCCCTTGTCTCTGTGATTGTGTGTGTATGTGTGTGTGTATGTTTGTGCATGTGCGCGTGTTCGTGTTTGTGTTTGCGTGTGTGTATGTTCTCTTCACGTTTTTACTTCCATTTACCCATTAAGAATATTTGTTTAAAATATGTTAAGTCCAAGACGGTCACATAGCCCCTGGGTTGATGGACAGGTTTATTTGGGTCATATCAATGAGCAGTGACGTAACTTTTAAGTCCCCCCCCCCCCACATCTAACAGTGTTGAGCAAGTTTGGATAAAACGTGTAAAAATGCTTTCATTACTTGAGAACTACACATTACACATGCGATTTAAAATATGTTAAGTCCAAGACGGTCACAAAGCCCCTGGGTTGGTGGGCCGGTTTTTTTGGGTCAAACCAAAGAGCAGGGACGTAACTTTTAAGTCCCCCCCCCCCCCACATCTAACAGTGTTGAGCAAGTTTGGATAAAACGTGTAAAAATGCTTTCATTACTTGAGAACTACACATTACACATGCGTGTTTAGGAAGGGCTGGGGGTGGAGTAGGAGGGGGTTGTGGCTTGCACACATTTCGTTATAAGCAATGTAAGTGATACTAGAATATAAGTTTAGCTCTGACAACACTTGTGTGGCTCCAATGCTAGAAGGACAACTCTTGTGAGGCTCCAATGCTAGAAGGACAACTCTTGTGAGGCTCCCTAGCACAATGTTGTGAGATCCCAATGTTAGATGGACAACTCGTGTGTGACTCCAATGCTAGAAGGACAATCCTGGTGAGGCTTCAATGCTAGAAGGACAACACTTGTGAGGCTCCGATACTAGAAGAACGACTTTTGTGTGGCTCCAATGCTAGAAGGACAACTCTTGGGACACTGAAATGTGTTACGGCATACTAAGTTAGATAATTCATGTAAAACTAGGATACAAGGCGAGACGACACATGCGACACTCTGATTACAAGAGAGATAACACATGACCGATGTGGCATTGTTTGTGCAGCATTTTTACTTAGCTTATCTCAACTTGTTTCCATCCAACAACTGTGCATAACATAAATCTTTAACGAGACTCTTTAACGAGACGCAATAACAAGACACTAAAAAGACTCTACAACAAGACTCTACAACAAGTCACTACAGCAAGATTCTACATCAAGACTCTATTAAAAAACTCTACAGCAAGATTCCACGACAAGACTCTATAACAAGTTTCTACAACAAGACTCTTTAACAAGAACCTAAAACAAGACTCTAAAAAAGACTCTAAAAAGACTCTATAGTATAACAAGACTCTGCAACAAGACCCTACAGCGAGACTCTATATATACAACAAGACTCTACAGCGAGACTCTACAACAAGACTCTACAACAAGACTCTTTAACAAGACTCTACAACCAGGCTATACAACCAGGCTATAAAAAGACTTTTTATTCGCCTATTTTTTAAATTTAAAAAAAAAAAAAACACAAAAAAACTTTTTGTTCTCTTGTCGTCATTTCCGGTCTTCTTGTGTGGGACGGGAGGGGAAAAAAACATGGTGTCTTTCCTGTTTCGAAATCTCCATTTTCCGAAATCATTTTTACTTGTGACGTAAACATGTCTGATCCGGGGGATGGATATGTAGAGGAGCGATGGGAGCTGAGACATGAATAGGTGGGGGCGCCGGGCGCGTGGGTGTAGGTTATAAGTGGGAAGGGTATGGAGTGATGGTGCGGCGTCACTAATGGTGTGTGGGAGTGATTATTGTGTGGATGAGAGGAAAGGACGTATGGATATAAGGAGATTTTATACACGCGTTAGGGGATTACATGTGTGGGTGGTATTAATGTGAGGGGCGGTATTAGTGTGAAGGGTGCTATTAGTGTGTGGGGTGGTATTAGTGTGCGGGGTGGTATTAGTGTGCAGGGTGGTATTAGTGTGTGGGGTGGTATTAGTGTGAAGGGTGGTATTAGTGTGTGGGGTGGTATTAGTGTGCGGGGTGGTATTAGTGTGCAGGGTGGTATTAGTGTGCAGGGTGCTATTAGTGTGCGTGGTGGTATTAGTGTGTGTGGTGGTATTAGTGTGTGTGGTGGTATTAGTGTGGGGGTCGTATTAGTGTGTGGATGGTATTAGTGTGTGGGGTGGTATTAGTGTGTGGGGTGGTATAGTGTGTGGGGGTGGTATTAGTGTGTGTGGGTGGTATTAGTGTGTGGGGTGGTATTAGTGTGGGGGTGTAATAAGTGTGTGGGTGGTATTAGTGTGTGGATGGTATTAGTGTGTAGGTGGTATTAGTGTGTAGGTGGTATTAGTGTGTAAGGTGGTATTAGTGTGGGGGTGTAATAAGTGTGTGGGTCATGACAGCAAGATGTCGCTTAATAATGAATTACGCATTGTCGGCCAAGAGACAGACAGACAGACAGTCTGACGTCTGGTAGATGACCCAAAAATCTCAATCACTTTCAGGCCGAAACCGAAATTAAACCGAAAGTTAACTTTTCTGTTTCAGCTGAAACCGAAAGTAAGCCGAAAGTTAACTGTTCAGTTTCGGCCGAAACTTAGCCGAAAGTGATCAAATGGCAACTTTCGGCGCCGCAACCGAAGCCGAAATTCGGTCGGTCTCTAGTTTTAATGTTAGCCTCTATGTTGATCCTCTTGATAGTCTCTATGACTTAGTCAATATCTTGGATGATGACTTTGTCTCTATTATCTTATAGATAATATATATTACTAAAATTCTCACTGTCGTAATATTTTCTATGATCAGTTTAGTTTTATTTTATCTTCTCAGATTGAGAGGTAATCAAAAGAGCACGGCCGGCGCTAGGGGATGGTGAAGTGGGGCGGGACCCCGCGCGTTGCCGTCATTGCCGTAGTATATTTATAATATACCTACTTATTATTCCTAATCCTATTAACTGTTATAGGAAAAAATAGAAAATTCGGAAACTAAGCGTGTGAACAAATATCCGTTATGAAGCGTCCCATTACGACCAGCAAGGACCCATTACGACTAAAACGTGTCTTAATATCCTATCCGCGGAACATATAACGTAAACGGCCCCGAAAATTTCATTTTGCCCAAGGCCCCGCACCCTCCTAGCACCGGCCCTGAAAGAAGACAGCTATCAGTATTTTTCTGGACTTCTCCAATCAGCGATCTGTATTTTTCTTGACATGTCCAATCAGATATCTGTATTTTTTCTTGACTTGTCCAATCAGATCTGTATTTTTTTCTTGACTTGTCCAATCAGCGATCTGTATTTTTTTTCTTGACTTGTCCAATCAGCGATCTGTATTTTGTTCTTGACTTGTCCAATCATATATCTGTATTTTTTTCTTGACTTGTCCAATCGGCGATCTGTGTTTTTTCTTGACTTGTCCAATCAGCGATTTGTATTTTTTTTCTTGACTTGTCCAATCAGCGATCTGTATTTTTTTCTTGACTTGTCCAATCAGCGATCTGTATTTTTTCTTGACTTGTCCAATCAGTGATCTGTATTTTGTTCTTGACTTGTCCAATCAGCTATCTGTATTTTTTTCTTGACTTGTCCAATCAGCGATCTGTATTTTTTCTTGACTTGTCCAATCAGCGATCTGTACCAAAGACTCGCCGTGTCTTGTCATATCTTGAAACTGTTTAACATCCTGTGTGGTCAACAAATGTCCAAAGGTCAAGGAGGTGGGGTGCTTGAGCCTTATCTCCCCCCCCCCATCTCCCCATCCTCTCTCCCCTCGTTAGGTCTATCACTCCTCATTACCGGGCCAGTCGAGTAAAGACCTTTAGGCGGTTGTCCGTTCACAGTTTCCTCTGCCCCGTCATTACAACTCGTGTGAGATGCTGGATCTAGTGTTAGAAACAGGACCGTAAAGGGACAGCGGGCTGAGACGCGTGGAAATTGTCGTAATAATCTATCTTTTAAACTGCTCGGATGGAAGAAAATTGTGACAATAGTCGTACTAAATGACTGATCACAAGAAAATTGAGTCAATCTCATGAACAGGAGATGGTGTAAATAGTAACATCTTGTGAGTAAAGAAAAGTAAACTGTGTCTATAGTCTCACTGGATGCAGAAGCGCGAAAAATAATCGGATCGACAGCGATCCTCGAATGACGTACCCAAGAAAATCATTTAAAAGTACATTCATATAACTCAAGATGGTAATTGTTCAAATAGTCTTACCAGTTTGCTACGCGTAAGAAACCCGTGTAAATAGTTCGAATGAAGGAAGGGAATAAAATCGTGTCAAGAGAAGAGCTCCATTTGTCAGGGTTAGATCAAGAGAGTTTCTTTACATTGTCTTACAAAATGACAGGAACTCAGCCCTTTTCAATGGTCCACCCGGTTGAAGCTCGACAGGCTTCATTATCTAACGTTTCAAGCAGGGATTCTTAACCTTTAGTCCACGGCTCTCTTGGGGGGCCAGTGAAAAGGTGTCAGGGGCTCCGTGACGTGCATTTTCTTTATAATTTTTATATTTGCATTTAAAACGTTTTTCTTATAACGCTGGCTCCGTGGCTTACACCTTACTGACAAAGGGGTCCATTGGAGAAGAAATAAGTTAAGAACCCCTGGTCTAAAGCAAGAAAACTGTGTCAGTTGTAATAAGTTCGACGGGGCACTCGAGGGAAAACTGTAAAAAATTCTCTGCCAATATTCCCGTTGTATGAAAGATGAAACGAAGGAATCGGGACAAACAAATGAGAATTTTGTTTTATTAAGGAACCAACAAGAAAAACAAAAGTTGTGCAAATAGTTGTTTTTCCCCCAGACATCGGCAGAGAAGGAAAAACATTGTATCAATAGTCGCACACTGTGTCTAATGACAAGAAAAATTTGTTTTTGGTTAAACTGTTGTGATAAGGGGTGGACCAGACAATTTCATCAACTGTTGACTAGTGTAATGGTCTCTGATGTCGAGGTCTGCTGTGCCCTGAGACTTTGTGTGTCAATGGTCTCAGATGGGTTTTTTTTTTTTTGCCTGGGATCTCCGACTTTGTGTGTCAGGGATCTCAGATGGGTTTTTTTTGCCTGGAATCTCAGGCTGTTAGTGCTTGGGTGTGGGGATTTTTCTGTTGGGGTTACAGGCTGTTTCTGTTTGGGTCACTTGTTATTTGTGCTACGGGTCTCTGGCGTTTTCGTGCTGGTTCTCAGGCTGTTTGCCATGTGCTATGTATCTGATGCTGTGCTTGCCATTGGGTTTCAGGCTGTATGTCATGTGCTATGGGTCTCAGGCTGTTTGCCATGGGCTATGTATCTGATGCTGTGTTTGCTATGGGTCTCAGGCTGTTTGCCATGTGCTATGTATCTGAGGCTATGTTTGCTATGGGTTTCAGACTGTATGTCATGTGCTATGGGTCTCAGGCTGTTCCATGTGCTATGTATCTGATGCTGTGTTTGCTATGGGTCTCAGGCTGTTTGCCATGTGCTATTTATCTGAGGCTGTTTTTGCTATGAGTTTCAGGCTGTATGCCATGTGCTATGGGTCTCAGGCTGTTTGCCATGTGCTATGGGTCTAAGGATGATTGTGCTGTGGGTCTCAGGCTATTCCATGTGCTATGTATCTGAGGCTGTGCTTGCTATGGGTCTCAGGCTGTTTGCCATGTGCTATGTATCTGAGGCTGTATTTGCGATCGGTATCAGGATGTTTGCGCTATGGGTCTCGGGCTATTTGTGCTATTGGTCTCCGGCTATTATTTGATATGGGCCTCACGATATTTGTGCTACGGGTCTCAATATGTTTATGTTAGCGGCCTCAGGCTGTTTGGGCTATGGGTCTTAAGCTTAGTGATGGGCTTTCAAATATTTTGTGGTGCTGTCTCACTCTGGAACAACAGGCTTATGTTATGCTTTTAGAGGCTTATGTTACGCTTTTAGCTGTGGGGGTCAAAGTGTTATGCCCTAAAAAAAATCTTTACGAGGCAAGTGTATTGATGTGTTACTTGTGCTGGGGGGAAAAAACCCACCAATCGCGTGACTGCCAGGACGCAACAGGTTGACGTTTCACAACCTAACCCCAACCCCCCTTTAGTTTTTTTTTTTGATGAGGCAGATTGCAAACATCACTCAAAGCACGTGGCCACAGCCGAGGCCTGGGTCGGTTTCTTATGTCGATGATAAAGCACAAGTTCATAACACGATGGTATGAAACATGTGACGTGTGTTGGCGGACTGTGAAAAGCAAGGCGAGAATTGCGCCTCCTTCCTTCGTTGACCGCTGGATCATTATGTCCGCTTCCGTCGCCATTATTTTGTTGAATCCCTATTCCAAAAATACAAGAGTTGATTTTTTTTTTTTCCTACAAAGTATTACGGTACTTTTAAAATTTCTTTTTTTTTTTAAATTTTACCATTTTTATTTTGAAATAAAGTGGGTTTTGTTGCTTTTTTTGTTTGCTTGTTTGTTGCTTTTATTGTTTTCTTTGTTTGTTGTTTTTTTTTAAATATAAATAGGAAGCCCTAGTCTAGTGCATGCAATCAACAATAACTCTATAAACACTACTCTTAAGGAAGCGGTATCGCTACCTTTGTTTTTTTAATACCATTAAAAATTATTTGGTGACAGAGAGTTTCAAAAGTTCAATGTTTGGTTTCATTTAAACTTAAGCACATGTGAGACCATAATCCTTAGCGTTTGGTGGTGTTGTTTTTTAAGCATATAATTTCGGAGTATGGGGCCGGAATACATGAAGGGGGGGGGGGGGGGGGGTGTCTTTTGGGGGGGGGGGGGGTAGGGGAGGGGGGGGGGGAGTACTGGGAAAGAGATTACAGTATCTTTTCCCCAAGCTGTTGACATTACATTATTTTATTTATAGATTTATTTTGTGAGCTGGTATAAAATAGCAGGGGGGGGGCACTGGCACCATTAAGGGATGACCGGTTTAAAAGGGGAACGGCTGGCGTTAAACACGCGGGGGCGGGGGAAAGGAGGGGAGGGGCTGTTGGCAAAGAATCCATTGCTACTGAAATTAAATTGCTATTAAATTCTGCAAGTAGGATTTTGTGAGTGTTTCTACGATTGCTGTGTGTCGACATGTCTGTCTAAGATTTCGGCCACCAATTGGCGTTTCCAGAAACGTTATTGATTTTATGGTTGGGAAGACACTGAACGTTTGACCTTAATAATGGAACTGGACTTACTACTATATATAGATATATATATTCTATATAAGGCATTATTGGGCTACCATTCTTAAATTCAAAACTCAAATCAGTCATTCGCAACCTAAGACACTAGGTCACTTAAATTCATTTAGTCTAAGCCGAAAACACACATGGGCTCTTAGCTAAATATAGTCTTTGACCGACTAGCCTTTGACTGGCTAGTCTTAGGCTGACTAGACTTTAACTGACTAGTCTTTGACTGACTAGACTTTGACTGACAAGTCTTTGACTGACCAGTCTTTGACAGACTAGTCTTTTTTCTAATTCCTCCACCCCCCTTCACAATAACAAACACACATTTTTCCCATTTTTTAAAACATTAATTATAAATTGATAAAATCGAGTTTTGTGGGAAAACAGATTAAGGGATTTGGAAAGGGGGGGGAGATTAAGCTTTCAAATTTAAACTTAAGTGGCAGGAGAGATTAGCCGGGTGGTGGGTTATCGTGCCATTGACCTCACAATGGACACATTTATCTGATACAGTTTAATCTGCTGTAGTTTCCAGTCCATTTACATCTAAACGCCCCCCCCCCGCGGGATCTAAGTTCAACATGTTTGACGGCTACTTGAGATAATCCCATTTCGCTTTCAGATGAGAAATATAATTGAACGGAAATTCCCCATGATGTGGAAGTGGTGCGCAACATTAGACTCCAACTAATGGAATTATTGGATAAACAAACAATGTGGCGTTAGTGGTTCTCTCGGCATCCATTGATTCTTCCATACAAATAACTGTAACTGTATCGGGCAGTGTATTGGTCTATAATTGCACCAGCTTGTGGGTGTCCAGCTGTTGTGCGTAATAGTATTAATATCTTTGAAAAATCGCACTTCACTTCAATTTTTAACAAATGGTTTTCCCTAATTCTGAAGCCTTTATATGCCGCTGGCCATTAGGTGCTATGTCTCATGGGTGCTAAATCGCATAAGTGCTAAATCTCACAGATGCTAAATCTCAGAGGTGCTATGTCGACCATGTCAACTAAATGCACTATAACTAATAAAATAAGTATTTCTTTTTAAATCCTTTATATTAACTTCCCCTTTGTTCGTAGCTGGCTGGCAAAATAAACGGCTAATTGACCCACTTCCCGTTAACCGATCGAGCTAAAATTTGAGACATACACCCGTTGCCGATGACAACAAATTCTATCAAATTTCAGTCCCACCCACAAATCCCGTTTTTCAAGGAGAGGATCACTAACTATGGAAAAATCACATTAACATGCTTTGCAAGGCGATTTTTTTCTAGAGCTGTGCAGAATTAGTCATATCAGACATTTCTTAACGTTTGATGCAAGAAAGAGACTGATTTCTGCATTCGTGCTATCACGCATGGACTACTGCAATGCTCTCATGGTGGGACTTCCAGCTACGCTCCTGGATAAAATTCAAAAAGCACAGAATAATGCGGCTCGCATTGTTCTTCGCAAACGCAAATTTGACCATGTTAAAACACTCTGAGAGAGTTGCATCGGCTGCCGGTCCGCTCTCGCATAGAGTACAAAATTGCAATTCTGTGCAACCGCTGCTTGCATGACCCGGCAACGTCCTATCTCAAAGCGCTCATGACGATTTATGTACCCACTAGACAACTCCGCTCATCCGATAGTGGCAAACTCTCGATACCACGTGTTCGCCTAGAGACTTACGGAATACACACTTTCGCATTTGCTGGCCCAACAATTTGGAACACACTTCCTGTTGCTCTCAGAAACAGCCAGACACTGGAGTCTTTCAAAACCGAATTGAAAAACAAAACATCTATTTCGCAAACACCTGTTGGGGTGATGTTGTCTACCAACTTTTTCAGCTAGCTATTATCTCCTAGATGTATATTGGCCTGTGTTGTTTATGGTTTCAATGGTTGAAAGATTTAGAAAGGGTATGCTCGTATGTATTTTTTGTAATGTTGCGTTTTGTATTTCAATGTGGCATAATATAGATTTTTTTCTTCTTCTTCTTCTAAATCTTAAGGGCCCACGATCAATTTATTGATCATTTTGGCTCCTATGCATGTAGATGGGATTTGCAATGTTTCTGTTCCTGGTGTTGATGAGGAAATTTCACTGAGTTCCAGTGCCACTTTGTGAGGGAATCATGCACTGGGGGTTTGAAGGCTTGAGGCAAAAGACACTTCGATGCTTTGGGGATGAAGCGTGATTTTCAAAGAAACGTTATTATTATTATTATTATTAAGATGAAGGAAATATGATGACACTGATTTCACGAAAGGAAATTCCCAATATCTGCGCTAGATGAGATTTTTTTTCTTCAATATCACAAGTGCGTTTGGTGCGTAATTTTGTAAAAAAAAAAAAAAAAGAATATTCTGAAATAATTTGTGAAATAAAAAAAAAAAATAAAAAAAAATGTGGGGTGCGAGCCTTAGGGGGAAGGGGGGGGGGGCACTAATTGGGATTCTTATCAAATGCGTTCCTTGTATCCATGTTTTGTCAAATTTTCAACCAATCCCACATTGCTGGATATTAAATTTTATAAATCATTTTATTGGATACAATATTCTTTACTGTACCAGATGTAAACATTTATTGCCCAATACTAACGTTCCTAACTAGATACCAACATCTATAAATAACCAGATACCAACATTTGATTATCAGAGCCTATCTTTTCCCTGTCATTCGCAGCTCTAAGGCCTTTTCATATCATCTTCTTTCAGCTTGTCCGGCAGGCCAGCGTGACGTCCATCGAGGAGGAGAGCCAGGGAACCGTCCACGTGAGCCTGGAGCACAACCTCGAGACGAGCATCCTCACGGTCAACCTAGTGCGCGCGCACAACCTCTTGCCTCGTGACCTCTGCGGCACGTCTAATCCCTACTGCCGGCTGACTCTGCTTCCGGGTCACCGCGCGTCTGCGCAGAGCCGCATCCACAGGAAGACCTTGAACCCCGAGTTCGAGGAGGAGTTTATTTTCGAACTGACCCCCGAGGAGGTGGACGATTCAACCCTAGAGCTGTCTTTCTACGAGTACGACCAGTTCTCCAAGGACGAGTGCGTGGGATATGTCAGGATACCGCTGTGTCGAATGGACCTCAGCAAACAGGTCGACCTATGGAGGTCTATAGCACCGTACGAGAAGCCCAAAGATGTGAGTACACTGTCGACCTTGACCCCCCAGCATCTCTCTTAGTGCTTATGTCATAACATACGTCAGTGATATTCCATGGATTTCATGGTTTTCTCTACTCCACGCACCTTCTATTCCCTCATTTTATCAAACATATTCCCCATTCACTCCCTGTGTCTTTTATCTTTCTTTACCATCTATTTTTTCATTCCATTAACTGTATTCCCTATGCACTCCTCTATTTATCATCTTTATTGCCGAGCTGTAAAAATGTAAACCCTTTGTTTTCGTCGACTCATCATAAATCGATTGTCTACACACTTCAGATGGCTGCCATTTTCAATTTATCACAGCAAAATTTGACATATTTGGTGATCAAATTTGCCAAAACTTGCCAGGTAATTGACGCCCTGATGACATCTCCGATGCCGCCCCATCCCCGCCCCGGGGCGCCCACTTCATTTTCTTTTAACAATGAATATCTACACCAGTCATCCTAGTCTTGTTGTTGCAAAGGACATGGGCAAAACAATTAGTTATAACCCGTCCAAAGTGGCGGATAGATTCGATCCATCTGACCGTGTGGTACTCTTTTGCGTTAGATTTAAATTTAGTTTTACAATAAAACTCACCTTGGCACGTAGGTTTTGTAAAATCACGTTTGGAAATGTATACTAAAAGAATGAGATACCTTAAGAGGAGATCACCTTGGCACGTAGGTTTTGTAAAATCACGTTTGGAAATGTATACTAAAAGAATGAGATACCTTAAGAGGAGATCAAGAAAAGTTGCATCGAACTGATCATGGGAACTTTGATTGAGGATCGGTGAATTGATGAAAGATATTCACTGAAGATAATCGGTCACATTTTAGGTTGTTTACATTATTTGAATCGTCCTTTGTTTTGTTCCGTATGATATCAAGCTTTCCAATACCTATATCTTCATGTATCCCAGTGCTATACACAGTGCTATACACAACGGGTCAAAAATATAGTTGTGTTATGGGCACCACGGTGTTAAGGAAATAAAAAAAAAAAAAGTATAACATAGATACGCACTTAATGACAGCATTTCCCCTCACATCAAGTGTTTCCTGATCCATGTCCGCGGCTCCCAATCGGGACAACAGCAGACCCATGGAAATACTTCCACATGAGCCATGAGCAGACATGTGGTAGTCATTGTTTCAAAACCAACTCCGTCCCACAAACACGGTGACGGATAAGACGCTGGCCACGCCGCGTGCGTACCATCAGCGGCGATAATATTAATGTTCGAATTTAACTTCTCCGGACCATAATATACGTGTGATGTTAATAAATCATGCATGTGTACCGAGCTGGACTTTATAATTATTTCCCCTATCCATCATGGAGTCTGCATATCTAGGATGGATCAATTTTGAAATTGGATGTTAATTACTTTTCTCCGACGGCCCATTAGTTGGGTATATTTGATGAAAGAAGTTATTAGAATTGGGCATTTTTTTAAATAAATAAAGCTCTTAGATTTGGGTATTTATTATAAAAGAAGATCGTAGATTTGGGTATTTGTTATAAAAGAAGATCGTAGATTTGGGTATTTGTTATAAAAGAAGATCGTAGATTTGGGTATTTGTTATAAAAGAAGATCGTAGATTTGGGTATTTGTTATAAAAGAATATCTTAAAGTTGGGTATTTGTTATAAAAGAATATCTTAAAGTTGGGTATTTGTTATAAAAGAATATCTTAGATTTGGTTATTTGTTCTAAAAGAAGATCTCAGAGTTTGGTATTTGTTATAAAAGAATATCTTAGAGTTGGGTATTTATTATAAAAGAAGATCTAAGAGTTCGATATTTGTTATTAAAGAATATCTTAAAGTTGGGTATTTGTTATAAAAGAATATCTTAGATTTGGGAATTTGTTATAAAAGAAGATCTTAGAGCTGGACATTTGTTATAAAAGAATATCTTAAAGGATATTTGTTATAAAAGAAGCTCTTAGATTTTGGAAGTTGTTATAACAGACGCTCTTAGATTTTTGGTTTTTTTTTTAAATAAAAAGTTCATAGGAGAAATCTTGATGTCATGTAATAGAATGTGATCTAACTTGTTATTATTTATAGTGACAGTTCAGTACTAATAGGGATGTCTGCCCACTACAGCTAGGATTGTCTGCCTATTACTAATAGGTTTATCTACCCTCTACTGACAGGGTTGTCTGCACGGTACTGATACGGTTGTCTGCCCTTTACTGGTAGGGTTGTCTGCACGGTTCTGATAGGGTTGTCTGCACGGTAATGATAGGGTTGTCTGCCCACTACTGATAGGGTTGTCTGCCCACTACTGATAGGGTTGTTTGCACGGTACTGATAGGGTTGTCTGCCCACTACTGATAGGGTTGTCTGCACGGTTCTGATAGGGTTGTCTGCCCACTACTGATAGGGTTGTCTGCCCACTACTGATAGGGTTGTCTGCCCACTACTGATAGGGTTGTCTGCCCAGTACTGATAGGGTTGTCTGCCCACTACTGATAGGGTTGTCTGCACGGTACTGATAGGGTTGTCTGCCCACTACTGATAGGGTTGTCTGCCCACTACTGATAGGGTTGTCTGCCCACTACTGATAGGGTTGTCTGCATGGCTGTGATAGGGTTGTCTGCATGGCTGTGATTGTCTGCACGGTTCTGATAGGGTTGTCTGCACGGTACTGATAGGGTTGTCTGCCCACTACTGATAGGGTTGTCTGCCCACTACTGATAGGGTTGTTTGCACGGTACTGATAGGGTTGTCTGCCCACTACTGATTGGGTTGTCTGCACGGTTCTGATAGGGTTGTCTGCCCACTACTGATAGGGTTGTCTGCCCACTACTGATAGGGTTGTCTGCCCACTACTGATAGGGTTGTCTGCATGGCTGTGATAGGGTTGTCTGCATGGCTGTGATAGGGTTGTCTGCATGGCTGTGATAGGTTTGTCTGCCCGGTTCTGATAGAGTTGTCTACACGGTTCTGATAGGGTTGTCTGCCCACTACAGCTAGGATTGTCTGCCTATTACTGATATGTTTGTCTACCATCTACTGATAGGGTTGTCTGCACGGTTCTGATAGGGTTGTCGGCCCACTACTGATAGGGTTGTCTTCACGGCTCTGATAGGGTTGTCTGCACGATTCTGATAGGGTTGTCTTCACGGTTCTGATAGGGTTCTTTGCACGGTTAGAGTTGTCTGCACGGCTCTGATAGGGTTGTCTGCACAGATCAGATAGGGTTGTCTGCACGGTTCTGATTTGGTTTTCCTCCAGTTATCGCACAGCTGTCTTTGCACTACTAATTAAGGTTTCTTTACTGGGATCCCCTACGATTTTTAGTAAACAAAAGACTGCCCCGGAAATTTCTCATGTGGTGAATCCGGTCTTAACACTTTTAGAATACATTTCAACAGGCGACAGATTGTAATACACACTTTTAGAATACATTTCAACAGGCGACAGATTGTAATACACACTTTTAGAATACATTTCAACAGGCGACAGATTGTAATACACACTTTTAGAATACATTTCAACAGGCGACAGATTGTAATACACACTTTTAGAATACATTTCAACAGGCGACAGATTGTAATACACACTTTTAAAATACATTTCAACAGGCGACAGATTGTAATACACACTTTTAGAATACATTTATTAATATTCTGATCACCAATCCGCTTTTACATCGCAGATACAAGTAACGCATTTTATAAGAATCCCAATTAGTGCCCCCCCCTCCCCCAAGGCTCGCAATCGCACTTTTTTTTTGCCATTGAACTATATTAATATTCTGATCACCCACCCGATTTTACATCGCAGATTTATTTCACAAACTATTTCAGAAAAAAAAAAAATTACAAAATTACGCACCAAACGCACTTATGATATTTTAAAAAAATAAAAAATAAATAAAAAATCTTCTTTAGCGCAGTTATTGGGAATTTCCTTTCGTGAAATCAGTGTCATCATATTTCCTTCATCTTCATAATAATAATGTTATTGGTGACATATTTAATGTCATGATTGAAATTTTAAATCAAACTTTAAGATACAAATTAAAAAAAGAAAGTTATTTAAAGACCACAACTTCTCTTAGTCTATTGTTTCAGCCAGTGACCCCACATAAATACCTTCTCAGCCCCATTTGAGGTGACCTCCCCTGAGTTTGAAACCTGTGCTCTGGTAACTTGATGCTCCCAAGATGTTAATGTGTCACATAATCTTTATATTATGTAGTGTTGTTTTTTTCTTCCAAAATCAACAAAGAAAATATACACACACATATATAGATAAACATATATTGATACACTTAAATAGATACACATATAAAGTTACACATACATATATACAGATATATTCGTTGTTGGTCAGTCGGGAGTCGACCATGACCACTTCAATCATCAGACTTGTGCTAGTTCTGTCAGTGGGTGCGCAGATGGCTCATGAGGCCGATTCTGGCACGAAATGTTCTCGTGAAGTAGGTGCAGGGAAATGATGAGGCATCTCTGGGAGCAAAGACCGGGCCTTCCTGGCATGTCTCTCGTGCTGTGCAGCCGCTGTTCTGCCACCTTCATGTTGCATGGAGCTCCCGTGTAAAGTGGAACGCAATGATGTTCGATCCTTTCCTCCGACGTGTCTGGGTTTATGTCGATCGCTTTCAGTGGGGCATTAGGTTGTCTCTAAAACGTTTCTTCGGCCCGCCAGCAGACCGCTTTCCCTGTTCGAGCTCACCATAGAAAATTCTTTTGGACAGAAGGTCGTCTAACATTATCACAAGTCCCACCCAGCGAAGCTGAGACTTCATTAAGATGGTAAAGCCCCTGGTGAGACATAACTGTGTGAGCACCTCAGTGTCTGGGACCCTGTCATGCCATTTAATGGATTTTTCCGAGTCTCGTTCTATGAAAGTGGTTCAGCATTCTTGCATGACATTGGTATACCGTCTACGTTTCAAAGGCATAGAGAAGCGTAGGGAAAACAGCCGCCTGATATACTTTTAGTTTAGTTTGCGTGCTGATACCTCTCCTGGTCCATACATGCTTAGTCAATGCTCCATAGGTTGCACTGGCTCTCGCAATACAGAGGTTAGGAGGTTAATCTCGTCATCGCTGTTAATGGGTTTATTCTAAGGACGAACCATGACCAGACGTTTCTGTGTGTAAAAGGGTTACACTGTAGCAACCCCAAGTGAATCATCGACCTAGAAACAAGTGACACGGGATTGACGACTAATATACAAGATGATGTAATCTATAAACTAGATTTAAAAACTCGCCATCTCTGAAATTAAAATGTGTTCCCTGCGTTGCGCGCTATGAAATGAGCAATGATCCTGAACATTTTGTGTTGCACTACGATGGCGGTCATCAGAATACTAAAACTAGAGTGTAGCAGGGCTGCCACACCTTGGGAATTTTCCCAAGTTCTTGGGAATTTTCCCAAGTTCTTGGGAATTCACGACCCCATACAGGGCAAAAACTCACTTTTTAAAAAAAAAATCACAAGATCCTTTTAAAAAAGCTCATATATTTTCATCATCTTGGGAAATGTTTTGACCAAATCTTGGGAATTTAAAAAAATTGAGGAGCAGCCCTGGAGTGTAGCATGATTAATTGTGTAATGCTGGAAGTGATTTCCGTTGATATCTTTCTTTTTGTTTGTTTGTTACTTGGCAGTAAGTAACTGCTAAGACTGAAGACTCATCCTCTGATGCTCCAAACCTGAAATGTTGTTCCGTGTTTTTTTTTAAAACCAGATGTAAAATTGCCTTTTGTGTCGATGTGTGTGTGTTACCAGATGTGTCGTTACACGCGTCACCAGCTGTGCCGTTAAATGTGCCATCAGATGTGTCGCTAAATGTATCGTTAAAGGTGTCACCGGATGTGTCGTTAAATGTGCCAGAGATGTGTAATTAAATGTGTCTTTAGATGTGTCATTAAATGTGTCACCAGAGGTGTCGTTAATGGTGTCACCAAAGGTGTCGTTGAATGTGTCACCGGATGTGTCGTCAAATGTGTCACCGGATGTGGCATTAAATGTGCCACAGATTTTTCATTGAATGTGCCACAGATTTGTCATAAAATGTGCCACAGATGTGCCTTATATGTGCCACAGATGTGTCGTTTAATGTGTCCCCCAGATGTGTCGTTAAATGTGTCACTGCATGTGCCAAAGAACGTGTAGTCAGGGCTGTGTCCCAAAATGCTGCCAAATGTCTTGTAAATGGAACATGATCTACTTCCTTGCCCACTTGATTGAGTCGCCACTGTGAAGTTAGCCGGTCGGCCTCAGATCCGGGATTCTCATTGATTTATCGGCTCTCTGGGCTATTTTAAGAGCCAACCGTTCTCTTGATTAAACCAAACGCTAGGAGGATGATGAGCCATGGCACGCTGGTGACACTTGATGACAACCCCATGTCACGTGCTCATCAAATGCCACATTAGTAAATGTCAATTTAAAAATGTGAAATTAGTAAATGTCAATAAGTAAATGTCAAATTAGTCAAATTTCAAATTATAAAATTTCAAATTAGTGAATGTTAAATTAGTAAATTTCACTAATTAAATGTTAAATTAGTAAATGTCCCTTAGTAAATGTCAAATAAGAAACTTTCAAATTGTAATTGACAAGTTATTAATGTTCAATTAGTAAATGTCGAATTAGTAAATGTCAGTTAGCAAATGCCGAATTAGAAAATGTCAATCAGCAAATGTCAAATTAGTAAATATCAAATTATTTAATGTCAATTAATAAATGTCAATTAGCCAATGTCAAATTAGGAAATGTCAATCAGTAACTGTAAAATTAGTAAATGCCGCATTATTAGATTTCAAATTAACAAATTTTAATGTCAAAAGTCGAAATGTGTATTTCATGAAAATATAACGTCCAAAAGACAGAAACACGTGCTAAATATTGCCAGCCACCTCCTCCCCCCACGCTTTCCTTCTTCCCCCCACCCCCGCTCCCAGACACCCCCCCCCTCCCTTTTGGCTCGTGATGACGTAAGAATCAGAACTAGTGAGTTGACTAATCTTACGTCACCACTCAACCATCCCACTCGTCTCGCTGAAGTAGCCCTCATCCGGAGACCTTGACCTGTTGTTTGAATCGTCATTTGTCGACACCGGAAGTACTCACGTCTCGCCTGGTCTTAAAGTTCCCCGCCCGCGTGTGTGCTCTGGCATTCGATTGCCGCCATCTCAGAGCTGTTTTGTTATCAAACCTTTAGAGCTGGTCGCCGGTATCGCTCAGACAATGCACACAGATAACAGCGGCCATCTTTAGACACAGATAACGGCGGCCATCTTTAGACACAGATAACGGCGGTCATCTTTAGACACAGATAACGGCGGTCATCTTTAGACACAGATAACGGTGGTCATCTTTAGACACAGATAACGGTGGTCATCTTTAGACACAGATAACGGTGGTCATCTTTAGACACAAATAACAGCGGTCATCTTTAGATACAGATAACGGTGGTCATCTTTAGACACAAATAACAGCGGTCATCTTTAGATACAGATAACGGTGGTCATCTTTAGACACAAATAACAGCGGTCATCTTTAGACATGGATAACGGCGGTCATCTTTAGACATGGATAACGGTGGTCATCTTTAGACACGGATAACAGTGGTCATTTCGGTTTCGGCGCCGAAAGTGGCCATTTTATCACTTTCGGCCAAGTTTCGGTTTCGGCCGAAACTGTAAAATTAACTTTCGGCTTAATTTCGGTTTCGGCCGAAAGAGAAAAGTTAACTTTCGGTTTTTCTTTGGTTTCGGCCGAAATTGACTTAGACTTTCGGCCATCCGGCCGAAAGTTACTCAGGTTTTCAGTCATTTAATACTAAGCGAAAGCGATATTTAACAAAAAACTAAGCGACATTTAAGAACAAATTAAGCGATCTTTGAGAACAAACTAAATGATATTTAACGACAAACTAAACGACATTTATGAACAAACTAAACGATCTTTAAAACAAACTAAGCGATCTTTAAGAACTATCTAAGCGATCTTTTATAACAAACTAAACGATCTTAAAGAACAAACTAAATGATTTTTAAGACCGAACTAAATGATCTTTAAGAACAAAACAAATGATCTTTAATGATTTATAAGAATAAACTAAGCGATCTTTAACAGAAGACTAAATGTTCTTTAAAAAGAAACTGAAAGATCTTTAAGAACAAACTAAGCGATCTTTATGAAAAAACTAAGCGAATTTACAACAAACTAAGCGATCTTTATGAACAAACTAAACGATCTTTAAGAACAAATAAAGCGATCATTTTAAAAAACTAGACGATCTTTAACAACAAACTAATGTGATCTTTAAGAACAAACTAAACGATCTTTAACAACAAACCAGGCGATCTTTATGAACAAACTAAACGATCTTTAACGACAAACTAAACGATCTTTAACGACAAACTAAACGATCTTTAACAACAAACTAAACGATCTTTAACAAAAAACTAAGCTTTCTTTAAGAACAAATTAAGCGATCTTTAAGATTAAACTAAGCGATATTTTAGAACAATCTAAGCGATCTTTATGAACAAACTCACCGATCTTTAACAACAAACTAAACGATCTTTAACAACAAACTAAACGATCTTTAACAACAAACTAAACGATCTTTTACAACAAACTAAACGATCTTTAACAACAAACTAAACGATCTTTAAAAACAAACTAAACGATCTTTAACAACAAACTAAGCGATCTTTAACAACAAACTAAGCGATCTTTAAGAACAAATTAAGTGATCTTTTAGAACCACATTTTTTAGAGACCCGCTTTCAAAAAAATAATATTTTGCATTAATTTCCCCTCCTCCCCCCCCCCCACCCAATTTCTGCCAAATTTTCTCCTACCATACAAATTTGAAAAAAAAATGTAAATCAATTTAAATTAGTTTTATATTAAAATGGTAAAATCCAAAGTATTCATTAGATCAAGGGTATCAAACTCAAATTATGGGGGGGGGGGCGCAGGAGGTAGTGTCTGAATGAGAGTGGGCCGCATCAAGTAATCCACAAAAAAGCGATTACAACTGTTACAATCTGGTCAACCTTTATAAATAACAAAAAAATCATTAAGGGTTCTCAAGAACTAGGATTCACTTTCATCCACCTACTCACTGTTGCCAGAGAGCTGGCATACAAAAATATATAGAGACATTAAAAAAAAAACAGAATGAGATTAGTCGGTGAGATTCGACTGAAACCGTCGCGGAGAGTCACGCTATATATATGAGAATGGGGGAAACGGGCCGGCGCATTTACACTAAACTTTTCTGTATGTAGCGGGCCGCAAAATATCATCTTGCGGGTCACAAATGGCTCGCTGGCCGCGAGTTTGAGAACCCTAAATTAGATTTTTATTTATTAATATTTTCGATTATCTCATTTTTATAAAAAGAATGTAAATATTTATATTTTCCCACATCATTTTCGATGTAAGCAGAATGTATGCGGGAACGAATTTCAAAATATCTTAATATTTCGGCTTCGGTTTCGGCCGAAATTCATTTTTAACTTTCGGTATTTTTTCGGTTTCGGCCGAAATTCATTTTAAAATTTCGGCCTATTTTCGGCTTCGGCCGAAATCAGAAAATCACTTTCGTTCGGTCTCTAGTGGTCATCTTTAGACACGGATAATGGTGGTCATCTTTAGACACGGATAACGGTGGTTATCTTTAGACACGGATAACGGTGGTCATCTTTAGACACAGATAACGGTGGTCATCTTTAGACACGGATAACGGTGGTTATCTTTAGACACAGATAACGGTGGTTATCTTTAGACACAGATAACGGTGGTTATCTTTAGACACGGATAACGGTGGTCATCTTTAGACACAGATAACGGTGGTTATCTTTAGACATAGATAACGGTGGTCATCTTTAGACACAGATAACGGTGGTTATCTTTAGACACAGATAACGGTGGTCATCTTTAGACACAGATAACGGTGGTTATCTTTAGACATAGATAACGGTGGTCATCTTTAGACACAGATAACGGTGGTTATCTTTAGACACAGATAATGGTGGTTATCTTTAGACATAGATAACGGTGGTCATCCTTAGACACAGATAACGGTGGTTATCTTTAGACATAGATAACGGTGGTCATCTTTAGACACAGATAACGGTGGTCATCTTTAGACACAGATAACGGCGGTCATCTTTAGACACAGATAACGGCGGTCATCTTTAGACACGGATAACGGTGGTCATCTTTAGACACAGATAACGGTGGTTATCTTTAGACACAGATAACGGTGGTTATCTTTAGACATAGATAACGGTGGTCATCTTTAGACACAGATAACGGTGGTTATCTTTAGACATAGATAACGGTGGTCATCTTTAGACACAGATAACGGTGGTCATCTTTAGACACAGATAACGGCGGTCATCTTTAGACACAGATAACGGCGGTCATCTTTAGACACGGATAACGGTGGTCATCTTTAGACACAGATAACGGTGGTTATCTTTAGACACAGATAACGGTGGTTATCTTTAGACATAGATAACGGTGGTCATCTTTAGACACAGATAACGGTGGTTATCTTTAGACATAGATAACGGTGGTCATCTTTAGACACAGATAACGGTGGTCATCTTTAGACACAGATAACGGCGGTCATCTTTAGACACAGATAACGGCGGTCATCTTTAGACACGGATAACGGTGGTTATCTTTAGACATAGATAACAGCGGTCATCTTTAGACACATATAACACCGTCATCTTTAGATACAGATAAGAGCGGATATCTTTAGACATAGAAATCAGTGGCCATCTTTAGACACAGATAACACCGTCATCTTTAGACACAGATATATATATATATTTATGTATATACATACATAGAGAGAGAGAGAAAGAGGCAGACATAGAGAGAAAGAAAGAGGGTGAGAGAGAGAGAAAGAGAGAGTGGGTGAGAGAGAGAGAAAGAGAAAGTGGGTGAGAGAGAGAGGGTGAGAGAGAGAAAGAGAGTGAGAGAGAGTGGGTGAGAGAGACAGAGAAAGATAGAGTGGGTGAGAGAGAGAGAAAGAGAGAGTGGGTGAGAGAGAGAGAGAGAGAAAAAGAGAGTGGGTGAGAGAGAGAGAGAGAGAGTAGGGGAGAGAGAGAGAGAGAGAGAGAGAGTGGGAGAGAGAGAGAGAGAGAGAGATACAGATAAAG
>CAXITT010000167.1:599487-629817 GCA_964033795.1 Lymnaea stagnalis
GGGGGGGGGGGGCTGATGTCATGTCTGGGCGATACTACGATACATCTTCATAGAGTCAATGACGCCGAGTGTTTATGGCCGTTCCGACGATCGAGGGTTGGCAGCAGCACCAGGACTCTGGTGGTCATTAAATCGGTCATCTTGTCGACGGTTGGGGGGGGGGGCGGGGCTCAGCACATATAGAAGAGTCTGGGCAGTGGTCACGGAGATAACTACGAATGTGATATATAGACGGGCTCCTCGGTAATCAGCTCCGGTGGGGAGGGGTGGGGAAGTGGAGGGACCGGGTTATGGCGGGGTATCCGGTTAGAGTGACTTTTTGGCGAGGCCCAGACGACGCGATGTGTGACGAAGTCCTTCACCGGTCATGTTTTCATCGGCGTTATAACAAAGACTGACGTCACGGTGTCAGTCTGACTCGGAGTCAATGACATTCGAATTGATTTGTGTATGACAATGGTTGGATTGAATCCTTTCACGTAGCAAAGCATTGCTGCATCAGAAATAACAGTATCAGAAACAACAGTACCAGATTCCTATCTGATCAGACTTCCTCACGGATCAGACTTCCTCACGGATCCGCGAGGAAGTCACTGGTCAGACTTTCTCACTGATCAGACTTCCTCATAGACTTCCTCACTGATCATACTTCCTCACTGGTCAGACTTTCTAACTGATCAGACTTCCTTACTTATCAGACTGCATCTGTCAATTGACTGCCCCAAATCTCCAAGAGCCCAAAATATGCGAAAAGTATGCCCAAAATTATTCGGCTGCCCCAATTGTTCCACTGCCCCAGTAATTTGACTACCCCAATTATTCGGCTGCCCCAATTGTTCCACTGCCCCAGTAATTTGACTACCCCAATTATTCGGCTGCCCCAATTGTTCCACTGCCCCAGTAATTTGACTACCCCAATTATTCGGCTGCCCCAATAATTCCACTGCTCCAATAATTCCACTGCCCCAATAATTCCACTGCCCCAATAGTTCGACTACCCCAATTATTCGACTACCCCAATTATTCGACTACCCCAATTATTCGACTACCCCTATTATCCGGCTGCCCCAATAGTTCCACTGCCGCAATAATCCAACTGCCAAAAAAGATCCGACTGAAATGAATGACACAAATAATCCAACTACATCAATAGTCCGACTGTCACAATAATTGGACTAATTGGACTGCCCCTAATACCAGATACATATTCCTGCCCTCTACTACTATAACTACGCCCTTGCCTCCAGTTTGAGAAGTAACCAAAGTGACGCCACTGAGGCCAATCGCAACAACATATTTACATACCATCATTACCTTATCCCACATTATCACAGTGACGCCACTGAAGCCAATCGCAACAACATATTTACATACCATTATTATCTTATCCCACATTACCACAGTGACGCCACTGAAGCCAATCACAACACCTTATCTACGTACCACTTTACCTTGTACCACATTACCAAAGTGATGCCACTGAACCCAATCACAACAACTTATCTACGTACCACTATTACCTTGTACCATATTACCACAGTGACGCCACTGAAGTCAATCACAACAACTTATCTACGTACCACTATTACCTTGTTACCACATTGCCAGTGTACGCGTGGGCTTCCCCAGATTTTACCGTTCATAGTGTCACTATGGAAGAAGAGGGGGAATAGGGAAGTTTTGCCAGCTCTGGATACCGGAAGTAAGGACTTTGATAAAGGACAATAAGTCTCGTGTTGATGGGTGTCTGGGGACGCCACGAGGGTGATGGGGCGCCTTGTTTGTTTGCTACCACCTCAGCACCAACATGGCGGCCAGGATGAGATCAATGACGTCCATAAAGGAGGGGGTGCTGGTGGGTGTGACGGTTTACGGGCTGGACAGACCCCGAGTCATTGCGCTAGACAATACACAGAGACCAACTTAACCGGTACTGTTGGGGAGCTTGGATGGCGGTCTACTGAAATAGCTGACCCCCACCCCCAAACCCCTTTGAATGTTGAAAAAAAAAACATTGTTCTGTTTCTAGAAGTGTTTTCTGCCACGTTTAGAAGGACAGGAATCAGGACATAGTCCACTTAGTGATCGTGCTACGGTGTCAGTTTTTGGTCTTAATATTCCAAGGACATGTCGTAGCTCGGTTCTGCCGTCATCTCCAAGTCAGCACCCCCGAATTCAGCACCCCGACGTCAGCACCCATCATGTTAACCATCAAACTCAGCATCCCGAAGTCAGCACCCCCCAGGTCAGCACTCAAAATCAGCACCCACAGGTCTTCACCTCCACGTTAGCACCCCCAGGTCCTCACCTCCAAGTCAGCACCCCCAGGTCAGCCCCTCCCCCAGATCAACACCCCCAGGTCAGCACCCCCTATCTTTAGAGCGAAAATGAAGATGTTGAAACCCGTCGTGGGCTAAAACTTTGTTGCCACTTTGACCTCTTGAAAGTTCTATCGCTGGGAGAATCAAAAGCTAGACTAGAAAGAAAAATAGCTTGTTAATATATACCTACAATTAGCATAAAACTTTCGCAGTCCTATTCTGTAGGTCTGTAAGAATAGCCTGGCTGTGCTTCATCACTATTTTAGTAGGGACCCAACATATATGACGTTCTGAATAAAATTTCTTTTTATGCCGACAGCCAACTGAATTTAACAATTTTAGATCTAAAAATAAAATAACACTTGACAAAAATATCACATGTAAAAAAAATAATACTTTTTTTGGTGTACGCATCTGTCGGGGTGCGCAGCTATGATTGTGCGGAGTTTTCCGTGCGCGTTTGTCGTGTGCCGCGTTTGTCGTGTGCCGCGTTTGTCGTGTGCCGCGTTTGTCTTGTGTCGCGTTTGTCTTGTGTCGCGTTTGTCTTGTGTCGCGTTTGTCGTGTGCCGCGTTTGTCTTGTGTCGCGTTTGTCGTGTGTCGCGTTTGTCGTGTGTCGCGTTTGTCGTGTGCCGCGTTTGTCGTGTGCCGCGTTTGTCGTGTGCCGCGTTTGTCGTGTGCCGCGTTTGTCGTGTGCCGCGTTTGTCGTGTGCCGCGTTTGTCTTGTGCCGCGTTTGTCGTGTGCCGCGTTTGTCGTGTGCCGCGTTTGTCGTGTGCCGCGTTTGTCGTGTGCCGCGTTTGTCTTGTGCCGCGTTTGTCTTGTGCCGTGTTTGTCGTGTGCCGCGTTTGTCTTGTGCGTAGATGTCTGGCCACCATCCTTACTGGACACTGAAAGTCGAGTCTAGTATATTGGCCTCCAGTTTTGTTGGAGGCACCTATATCTTGAGTGTCCTATTCATAGTTTAGGTTACCACATCGCCCTGTGGACTTGTAGGGCGATAGATAATAGTCACATTTCGTTGAGATGAGTTAGTGAATGGTCACAATTCATTGATATGAGTTCGAGAATAGTCAAATTTCATAGAGATGGTTTCGAAATAATCACATTTCCCTGAAATGAGTTAGAGAAGAGACACATTTCCAAGAGACGAGTTAGAAAATAACCACACTTCCTTATGGGGTGTAAGAGGATAACCATGTCTCTTTGTAGGATGTAAGACAATAGTCACATCTCTTTGTCGGATAAGAGAATAGTCAAATTTCCTTTTGTTGTGTTAGAGAATAGTCACATTTCTTTATTGGGTGTTAGAGAAAAGTCACATTTCTTTATTGGGTGTTAGAGAAAAGTCACATTTCTTTATTGGGTGTTAGAGAAAAGTCACATTTCTTTATTGGGTGTTAGAGAAAAGTCACATTTCTTTATTGGGTGTTAGAGAATTGTGTTATCTTCTCGTTGACTTTTGGGGATTCAGAAAAATTGATATTGTTTGATATAGAGAATGTCATGTGTGAGTGAGATGGGAATGCAAGTCAAGTGTGACAGATATTTTCAAAATAGATGGGGAGATATAGAGAGATGAAGAGAGAGGGAGAGAGAGAGAGAGAGAGAGTTAGAGTAAATGAAGGTTTCGACCTGAGCGAAAATAATAATCTTTCCGTCTCGCGGGAGCAACAAGGGAAATAACTCACAACTTCTGTCGGGGAGATAAAAGCGTCGAGATTGTCTCGTGAGTTGTTGTCCAAGTAGCGCGGAGGGTGGGGAATCTGTTGACCTCTGCGTCGTAACAAAGGTTCTCATCCGTGATGAGTCTCGATCCCCGAGTCATTGAAGACACCACCAGAGATATAAACCGTCATCTCATGTGCTCTTGACTTGATGTAAGTGTCCCACTCAGTCTGCTCCACTCCATGGGCCGGCTAATGACGTCACAGAGGAAAATGGCGGGCGGGGGGGGGGGGACAATGAAAGGTAAAATGACGTCTCAACACGGAATATTAGAATGGACGTATCCGATTTAATATTACTGGGACACAATAACTCCATGGGCCGGCTAATGACGTCACAGAGGAAAATGGCGGGCGGGGGGGGGGGGACAATGAAATGTAAAATGACGTCTCAACACGGAATATTAGAATGGACGTATCCGATTTAATATTACTGGGACACAATAGAAATAACCGGGCAAAACAATGGCGGCGGCGATGCGTGACCTCCAGATCTACGCAAGTCACTCGACAAAGCCTGCATTCAAGTAACGCTCTTTATACGAATCCCAATTAGTGCTAACTTCTGGGAATTCAACTTTGTAGTTACAGCCATACGTGCATACCTAGAGAATCATTATACGTGGGGGTAGGGTGTTGATGGTGGTGGGGTTCGGGCGGCGCCCTTACTTTGGGGTGACATTTTCGGTCCACCTCACATACTTTGTATAGTTCAGTGTTTGAGTGTGTATTCTATATGCATTGGGGTTTTCGTTAGAGTAGGGGGTCATGAAATCACCCCCCCCCCCTGAGGGGGGAGTAACAAACTCCAGGTTCTCCCTTCGAGTGAAATATGTAACCATGTGCAGTGAGGGTCAATCATGCGCCTGGCTGTTTCTTGCATTCATTTTTAGGACTTGTTGGAAGAGGGTGTGGAGAGTGCGGGTGGCCCTTTTTTCTTTACGTTGAGGGGCGGCATTTTCGGTCAACTGTAGAGGGGTTTTTCGTGGAGGGAACGGTGAAAATCTTAGCCCATCCCGGGCGGCACTACCCCCAGCTACGCCACTGATTGCACTGAAGGCCAATTGTGCAAACCGCACCACATGTCACTCGTGGTGAGTGATCGTACAGTTTTACCCTGGAACTGATAAATGTGACATACACATGAGAGGTTCAGTGATTTACCTAACTGTTGATTTACAGCTTAAACCGGACACTTAATGCCCGGATCAAGTCGACACGTGCCGGTGCCCGACCGTTGCTCCTGGTGCCCCGGATGTGCTTGGTGAACAACTCACACGATCACATTTAACGGCAGAGTGAGTTAAGCTTGACTTATCTCCGCCTTGTATTGACAGAACTAGAGTTACAAGATGCAGACTTTGGGTTTGAGGGTAGGGTGCAAGAGGCTGGATGCAGGGGAGGGTGCAGGGGGTTAAGAGGGAGGGTGCACGGGAGGTTGCATAGTGGAGGGTGCAAAGGTGGGGGGGGAATATGAAGGGTCCAGGGGGTGCGGGAGGGAAGGTGCATGAGTGAGGGTGCAGGGGGAGGGTGCAGGGGGGGAGGGTACAGAGGGCTGCCGTATTCCTACGGAAACGATTATGTTTGTGTAATCGGAGTGTATTTGTCTTAATATACAATTTCAAAAACGCTTTATTATAGTATCAAGTACTCCAGCTTTGTTTTTGAATAAACAATCTATTCTATACCCAGTCTAGTTTAGGCATGGATGATCCATATTTCTTTGCACTACGAAACTGGGTGAAACATAGCATCATAATGATGTGTCACTTCTTGGTGATGGTTTCTTGCTTCCAGTATCGCAAGTACAATTTTTTTTTTTTTAATAATTAAATTTTTATGATCCACCCACCCCCCCCTTCCCNGGGTAGGGCTGAACATTGGACTAAACATGCCTACAAGTAAGGGTAGGGCTGAACATTGGGCTAAACATGCCTACAAGTAAGGGTAGGGCTGAACATTGGGCTAAACATGCCTACAAGTAAGGGTAGGGCTGAACATTGGGCTAAACATGCCTACAAGTAAGGGTAGGGCTGAACATTGGGCTAAACATGCCTACAAGTAAGGGTAGGGCTGAACATTGGGCTAAACATGCCTACAAGTAAGGGTAGGGCTGAACATTGGGCTAAACATGCCTACAAGTAAGGGTAGGGCTGAACATTGGGCTAAACATGCCTACAAGTAAGGGTAGGGCTGAACATTGGGCTAAACATGCCTACAAGTAAGGGTAGGGCTGAACATTGGGCTAAACATGCCTACAAGTAAGGGTAGGGCTGAACATTGGGCTAAACATGCCTACAAGTAAGGGTAGGGCTGAACATTGGGCTAAACATGCCTACAAGTAAGGGTAGGGCTGAACATTGGGCTAAACATGCCTACAAGTAAGGGTAGGGCTGAACATTGGGCTAAACATGCCTACAAGTAAGGGTAGGGCTGAACATTGGGCTAAACATGCCTACAAGTAAGGGTAGGGCTGAACATTGGGCTAAACATGCCTACAAGTAAGGGTAGGGCTGAACATTGGGCTAAACATGCCTACAAGTAAGGGTAGGGCTGAACATTGGACTAAACATGCCTACAAGTAAGGGTAGGGCTGAACATTGGGCTAAACATGCCTACAAGTAAGGGTAGGGCTGAACATTGGGCTAAACATGCCTACAAGTAAGGGTAGGGCTGAACATTGGACTAAACATGCCTACAAGTAACGCACTTTATAAGAATCCCAATTAGTGCCCGTGCTCCCACCCCCCACCCCTACACCCCAAATAAGGCTCGGAACCGCAGATTTTTTTTCACGCCCCTGAACCATATTCATATTCTAATGACCCAACCGCATTAACTCTCCTCCTCCTCCTCCTCATGTCCCTTAGTTCTTGGACCGTTGGGGCGCCACAGATGACATGTGAACCATCCTCCTCCATTCCTCTCTGTCTTCAGCACTACGCACTGCATGGCCCAGTGTTAGTCCTGTCCACTCTTTGATGTTATCCACCCATCTTTTTCTTTGTCTTCCTCTTCTTCTCCCTCCTCTTGTGGTGCCCTGCAATATTTCTTTGGCAAGCCCTTGTTTCCTTGTTACGTGGCCGTACCATTGTAGTTTGCGTTTTTTCACAGTCACCAGTAGGTCATCGCACTCCCTAATTGCCTGGCGAACCCTTTCTTTCACTGTATCATTTGAGATATGGTCCCTATAGCAGATGCCAAAAATGCTTCTGAAGCATCTCATCTCCATCGCCTTTATTTTCCTTTCAAGATCGGCTGTTAATGTCCAGGATTCAAAGGCATACAGGAAAATGGAGAGGACTAATGAGCGCATCAGCCTGATTTTGGTGCTGGAGGCTATATTTTTGTCATTCCATATTTTCTTGAGCTTCTTTAGTGCTGTTGTATTCTGCGCAATCCTGTACACCAGTTCGGGCTTGGCGCCTTCTTCTGAGACTATTGCTCCTACGTATTTGAAGCGGCCGACAGTCTCTAAACTTTCCTCCCCGACTTTAATTTCAGTGGTGATGCCTGCGGTATTATTTGTCATCAGTTTTGCCTTTTCGGCACAGATTAGCATGCCGTAGGACGACGAAGTCTTGTCGAGATGCTTTACCAGGTTGGCTAGCTCTTCTTCGTTCCCAGCCAGTCCGTCTATGTCGTCCGCAAAGCGTATGTTGGTGATTGTTCTTCCACCAATGCTGACTGTCCCTGCATGCGTTTCTAGAGCATCTGACAATTCTCTCTAGGAAGATTTTGAATATGGTGGGGGAGAGCAGGCAGCCTTGTCGTACTCCACCCATGGTCTTGAACCATTCTCCGATGTTGTTATAGAGGAAGACTGCACTGGTGGCCTTATCATAGAGGTTGCATATCATGCTGGCTAGGTTTGTCTTGATGTTGTAGTGCCTCATGGTTGCCCATAAAAGCAGCATGCCAAACCCTGTCAAATGCTTTCTTGAAGTTCACAAAGACGTGGTATAGGTTTTGTTGGTGTTCAGCATATTTCTCACATAGTATTCGGAAGTTTAGAATATGCTCAGTAGTGTCCCGTCCTTGTCTGCAGCCCGCCTGTTCTTCAGCAATGATTCTGTCGGCATATGGTTTTAGTCCGTTCATGACCTTGCTTGGATGGCTTATTAGGCTAATTGTGCGATAGTTTTGGCATAGCTGTAGGTTGCCTTTTTTTGGTGAGGGTGACGATGAGCGATTGGGTCCATGGTTTGCCAGATTTTGTTACAAATATTGAACCGCATTAACACCTCAGATTTATTTCATCAACAAATTTTAGACATACAAAATAAAATATGTATTTATTTATTTTAAAAAAGAATTTCATTTTTATCGGGAATTTTATTTTATCTTCCCATTGGAAAAACAGGCAAAACTAACCGATGTTGTGGGGGTTAATGAGTCCAGTCTGCTGGATCATTACTATGATGTTTTGTGTGAACGTAAAGTTTATGACGTCAGGCGTGTATTCGCTTTTCATTGGCTAACGTTTAACGAATAGCAGCACAGGTGCAGACGACGCCAATGACAGTGTGAGTTATGTGTCTGCATCTATGTGGCAAGATGGCGCCGAGAATGATAGTACGTTTCAGAAAATAGTCCGGGCAAGATGAATCCATTATTATTGAACCTGTTTGCTTCACTGTTCATGCTCTGACCTGGCAGATGTTTTAGGTATGGGCTGGAGAAAAAAATGTTAAGTCAATTCAATAAGTACCCGGCAATCTGCTAAATGGATGCCATTTTGAATTACGGTCTTTAATCCGACTATTGAAGGGAGCGCGTAGCCGTCTGTCATTTCTTTGAGGTCACTTCCGGTAAATATGAATAGTGTGTTGATTAGCTTATGGCTGGTATGTGTCTTAAGTGTAGAGTTATATGGGACGTGCCCACAGTACAGATATATAGCGATATACCTAATCTCTGCAGTGTAGAGATATCCCTAATACCTACAGTTGAGAGATGTAAAGATATCCCTAATCTCTACGGTCTAGCGATGTATAAGAGAATGGTTTCATGACAGATTAAGTGAAACTAGGTCAAAGATGAGACCAATAAAATGGTGCGGTCTTTCATGCAATAAATGTTATTTAAAAATCGAATACAATATCTCGGTCAATGACCTTTATTTTAAACCTAACAAATCTATTTTTTTTTTGTTGTTTTTTGTTTGTTTTGTTTGTTTTGTTAGTAGCATCCCTTGAAGTTTCATAAACAAGAAAATGTCTCTCCCGGTGTTTGATATTAGAAATGTCGCACCCCACAAAATGTTTTATTTTTTCTCTAGTCTAATTTTTTGTATTGTATTAATACTGCTAGAAACATCGACCTAAGTTCTCTTTAATAGAGTTCATGTATTCCATAAAGATAGAAGACGCCCATCAAGCACACTATGCACCGTTTCAGATTTTCCAGAGCTTTTGTTTCCTTCAGGCCAACCAAAGCTCATTGATGAAAGCTTTGACTTTGTCAGATTTCACCCCCTCCGCCCCCCCCCCGTTTTATAGCCCAACAGGCATCACTGAGTTTCTCCCCCCTCCCCCCCCCACCCCTAAAACCAGAGATCTCAATACATTTCAAAGCATTCATTTATACTTGTCTTTTACTCTCTTTTTTCCCCTTACCCATCGGCCCCCGTTGCGTCATATCACAGCCAGTGTGACAGCCATTTACCCACAATCCCGGACACAGTGGAATTAAAGGGCTCTCTGGAGGGGGTCACCGCGTACATTACATTCTATGGAACATTCGCATTTTTCATTGTTCCTCCTCGTTCTCTCTCTCTCCCCTTCTCTCCTTCTTTCTTCCTTTTTTTTCTTTCTTTTTTTTTTCTTGTACAATCTCTATCACTCTCACTTCCACTCTCTCTCTTCCACCCTCTCTCCTTTAAGCAAAACATGTGCTCAAACCGTATCAGTTCTTATCTATCTCTCATTCATCGTTATACATCTTCAAGTCCTTCTGTGACTCTGCATCTTCCCCCCTCCCTATGCATTGCTCCCTTCCTCTTCGCTTCACTCCCCCCCTCTCTCTCTCTCTCTCTCATGCTTTTTTTTTGTTGTAATTCCTCCTCTTTCCTTTTCTCTCTCTCCATCTCACTTTCTCTCTCTCCTCATCTCACTTTCTATCTTTAATTCCCCCTCTCTCTCTTATCTCTCTATTTCTCTCTCTCTCTCTCTCTCTCTCTCTCTCTCTCTCTCTCTCTCTCTCTCTCTCCCCACTCTCTCTCCTCCCTTCTTCTACACAAAAAGAGTAACTTTCAAAGTGCACACAACTTTTTTTTTGTTTTACTTCCTCCTCTCTCCTTTTCTCTCTCTCCATCTCTCTCTCTCTCTCTCCTCCTCTCTCTCTCTATCTCTCATTCCCCCTCTCTCTCTTATCTCTCTCTTTCTCTCTCTCTCTCTCTCTCTCTCTCTCTCTCTCTCTCTCTCTCTCTCTCTCTCTCCAAACTCTCTCCTACCTGATGGTACACAAAAAGAGTAACTTTCAAAGTGAACACATGATTTCCTGTCCATCATGAACACAATCGAATTCCAAATCCTGACGTCCGACCACTTTACATGTCATACTTTCACGGCCCTTCCTCCATGTATTTTCATGACCTTTCCTCCGTGTATTTTCATGACCCTTCCTCCGTGTATTTTCATGACCCTTCCTCCGTGTATTTTCATGACCCTTCCTCCGTGTATTTTCATGACCTTTCCTCCGTGTATTTTCATGACCCTTCATCAAATTTATTCGTCATAAATTTTCAACTACTTTCTTTGATGGCCTGGCATCTTATTTTCTTTCATTGAGTAGCTATCACATTTATCACACATATCACATCTATCACATCTACCACTCTTTTCACACATATCACATCCATCACATGAACACATCTTTATCACATCTGTCAATCACATCAATCACATCTGTCAAACTGGTCTATGAAATATATCACATATGTCACACCTATCACAACTATCACATCAACACATCTTTACCTCATCTATCAATCACACCCATTACATCTATCATATATATCACATATGTCATATATATCACATCTATCAAACGCCTCTATCACATCTATCAAGCCCATTGGGGGGGGGGGGCTAAATCAAGAAGTTGCTATTTTATTCAAGTGACTTGTATGTTTCTTTTCTGTCCTTTCTGGAAACCTTCATATTTATAACAAAAAACAGGAGGCCCCCTTTTGATCCGCCTCTGCTTTTTTATTAAGTCGGACAATTTCTTTGACTTATCTGGGAGCTAGGAATGATCGTTGATTGGTGGATTCAGCACGGTGGTGTAACATTGGAGAGGCGGAAGGGGGGCGGGGGAGGGGGGTCGGTCCGCCCCGGTTGCCACTTGTTTGATTACATGCAAGGGTGGCATTTCTGGCCAACTGCAGAGCCTTTTTTCCTGGATACAAAGTCTGGGCCCACCCCGGGCGGCATTAAGCCTTGTTACGCCACTGAATCAGTATAAGACTTAGGCGTTGTGTTGCTATATACAAGTGACTCTAAGTCTAAGTCCGTCTCATGGCGTCACTAGAAATAGAGGAATGGTCAAACGTGTTCCGTTTAGGTAGCAGGAATACATTTTACAAGGAAACATATGGTGAGTGGTCAATGGAGCTCCGTATCAAACGGTGGGCGTCGGGCGCCCCCTGGCATCGATTCACTCAGCGATCTGACCGGGTTGTTGGTCTCTGTCAAACAATGGTCGAAGGGAGACCACTACTAACACTTAGAATTTAGTACAATTGTCTGTTGTTGTACACGATTTATTCATTTTTTCTGGTCTTTACAAGTTTGTATTTAGATAAGTTTGTCTTCAACGGCTTGTATTTCATTATGTAATTTGTGTTTGACTCTATAATTGTATTTAAATGTGCCTCTTTTCTTTTGTTTTTAAACTTTTAAATTTAAATATTGTTTAAATTTTTGTTTTAAATTTTTCATTGTGCATTTATTAAGATCTTTTCTATTTTCAGATGTCTATATTTGAATAATCTTTTGTTTAGATGCATATAATTTTAAAAATATAATTTTGTGTTTAGATTTTTTTTGTTCAAATATATTTGTTTTTGAATATGTTTGTGTTTAAATATATTTGTATCTAAATATATTTGTGTTTAAATATTTTTGTGTTTGAATATGTTTGTGTTTAGATAATTTTTTGTCTGAATGTTTTTATGTTTTGATAATTTTTTTTGTTTGAATGTTTTTGTGCTTAGATCATTTTGTGTTTGAATATTTGTGTTTGAATATTTCTGTGTTAAGAGATAGTTGTGTTAAAATACGCTGCTCTTTAAAGATGTTTAAATATAGTCTGCCTTTTTTTTTCTGTTTTTTTTTTTTTTTTTTTTTTTTTTTTTTTTTTTTTTTTTTTTTTTTTTTTTTTTTTTTTTTTTTTTTTTTTTTTTTTTTTTTTTTTTTTTTGTTTTTTTTTTTTTTTTTTTTATTTTATTAATAAAAATTTGTCCAGGGTAAAGAGAAAAAATTCCCAATATTATAATTAATTTAAAAAAAAAAAAAAAAAAAAAAAAAAAAAAAAAAAAAATTTTTTTTTTTTTTTTTTTTTTTTTTTTTTTTTTTTTTTTTTTTTTTTTTTTTTTTTTTTTTTTTTTTTTTTTTTTTTTTTTTTTTTTGTGCCCGGTGTCTTACCGCTCCGTGTTTCCACTTTCAGACACCTTCATCAAAGTCTGCCTCACGTCCGGACACAAGAAGATCAAGAAGAAAAAGACGTCCACGGCCCACGGCACCAACTCCCCGACGTGGAACGAGGCCCTCGTCTTCAGCGTACACCGCGAGAACCTCAAGTTGATCGGCCTCGAGGTCTCCGCGTACCACGACAACAAGATCGGGGTGGACGAGTGCATCGGCCGCGTCCGGCTGGCCCCGGACTCCGAGGACGGCGTGCATTGCCAGGAACTCCTCAAAGAGAAAAACATGCCTGCCAGGTGGTACTGCTTGAATCCGTGAGGTGGATTATTTCAGACGAACTCAACTTTTTCTTTCTTCATTATTTCAAAATATTGGATCGTACTGTGTGTAATTTTTTTTTTCAAATCCACATTTATATTTTTCTAAATCTTTTATGGGGAAACAAAATACGAAAATTGTGCACTTTTTACGGTGCACTGTTGATTAAAGTAGACTAACTTTTAAAAAATATACATTTTAATTGAACACCCTTTTACAACTGAGGATGAGACCTATCTTTAATTTACGTTGTTGTAATCTAATTTCTTTTAGAAAGGGAATGAACTGAAAAAAATCATTTTTAATGAGATTTATTAGAGTTAATTTCCTTGTATAATGTCTATCTAACTAATTAATAATTTTAGAAAAACCAACTTGGTAGCTGCTAATCGAAGGTCCCCTTAACGTTGTAGGATGTAACTGCTCAGCGTGAGAACTTGGCTCTTTTTTTTTCTCTGTTGAAACAAGTCAGAACCTCTGTGAAATATACTACCCCAATTGAGCTGCATGTTTATAAACCATTGAGGATAGGACTCCTCATCGACTCCTCATTGACTCCTCCACGACTCCCAATCTTCTAACGAAATGTTTTCCTTCTGTGTTATCCTGGACCAGCGACGATGCCCCTGAGTCCTTGCTCAACTCGTGTGTAATTGGGGGGAAGGGGGGGCATTTTTTATGACAGGGAGTCTTCGATGCCATGTAAAAATGTCAAAGAAATAATCCATTATATCATTATACTGTTTTCATTGTATGATATGAAATGTGTATTGTATTCCACAACAATCTGTATTGTGTTAAAACTAATGTCTATGATGTTAGCAAATATCCATAATTTCTAAGTTAATATCAAAGATAAGGAATGTCCATTGTATCAAAGGTGATGTTTGTGACATGATATAAATGTCCAATGAATGATGTAGTCTTGAAATGTGGGCTATGTGATATCTGAAATTCCCGTTGAGCTATTTTTAACTGTGTGAAAACGATTTATTGCTTTGTTTTGTTGTGTTGAACCAGTCGGGGAAAAAAACACCACCACCCTAGTGCACGCAAGTGAAAAAACACCATTTTGAAAACACCCGTCACAAAACCTCAGTGTAGTTTTACCACACGCTCACACCATTAACTACAACATCGTTCACCTCTACAACAACCAGGTTGTTCGTCGTCGGCACGCTAAGATGCCCAAGTAGTAGCCGCGACCTGAGCTTGCATTTTGTTTAAAGTGAAGGCGAGTTTGAGCCAATGGCGAGACTGGGAATAGAGAAGGATGCACTAGATGACCAGTAGTGCGTGTGTATATATGTGTGTGTGTTTAACTATGCTCTTTAAATGCATTCTACGGCGCAGAAGTTGTGGGAATTCGCATTGTGTCAACGTCGTACCGTCTACGGCACTCCGTATCCGGGTTTGCTTTCAGAGCTTGCCTTCTCTTAGACTGGTTGCCCTCCGGGGTTAACGGGTGCCATCCACCCGGCGTGCTGGTGATGTCTTTGCTGGTGATGTCTTTGCTGGTGATGTCTTTGCTGGTGATGTCTTTGCTGGTGATGTCTTTGCTGGTGATGTCTTTGCTTGTGTGGGCTTTTGCTGGGGATTGAACTCCAGTCCACTAGCTTGGGGTGGGCTCAGTTTAGATCACTCGGCCAGCCAGCACCTTACTAATTACTAGTAAGCTTGTTAACGGCAAGACTCTGGTGTTTGCTGTTGTTGTTTTTTTCCCTTTAATATAGTGATTGGCATTTCCCGTGATAGCATTTCCGCTGTGTGCCCTGACGGCTGTATGTGACAAGCTTGAAAGAATGCAGAGTGTCACCACCGTGTGGAGATTCCGGTAAGGACACTTTCCGAGATGGATTTTTAACATATATCAGGAAGTGACGTTAAAAAGAGTTAGAGAAAATCGGAAGTGATGTAAGAGAATACAGCACGGAAATGACATCATAAATGCAACGAATTTCGGGTAAGAGAAGTCGACCAACTCCCGTTCCTGTTCCTCTTCCCCGCCCCCCCTTCCCGTTTACACTCTGTAATCCCTTCCCCCCTCACAACATTTTTCTCAGATTAAATGAATCTAATCAACGTTGTTTTTTTTTTTTTTTATGTCGGCCATCTTTAAATTACGGTGAAAGCTCTCAGGCCCAGGGGGGGGGTACGTCAGTTGTCTCGTTGATGTCTCCCATATTTTTTAAAAAATGCATGGGCCTCGTTCATGTGGGCAGACATAGGCCAATTTCATGTGGGCAGACATAGGCCAATTTCATGTGGGCAGACATAGGCCACTTTCATGTGGGCAGACATAGGCCAATTTCATGTGGGCAGATATAGGTCAATTTCATGTGGGAAGACATAGGCCAATTTCATGTGGGCAGACATAGGCCAATTTCATGTGGGCAGATATAGGTCAATTTCATGTGGGAAGACATAGGCCAATTTCATGTGGGAAGACATAGGCCAATTTGATGTGGGCAGATATAGGCCAATTTCATGTGGGCAGACATAGGCCACTTTCATGTGGGCAGACATAGGTCAATTTCATGTGGGCAGACATAGGTCACTTTCATGTGGGCAGATATAGGTCACTTCCATGTGGGCAGACTTAGGTCACTTTCATGTGGGCAGACATAGGTCACTTTCATGTGGGCGGACTTGGAGACCACATTCTTCTTTGTGAGCCACAGTAAAACTCTGGTATTTGTCAAAGTTTGTTTGGGTAAATTCTGGCAGCTCGATGTTTGAAAGATGCTTTGTTACAATATGTGGGTTTCTTGTGTTGAGCATGATGTTTGGGGGGAGGTGGAGCATGGTATTGGAGTGTGGGGGATGTGGAACATGGTGTTTGGAGTGTGGGGAATGTGGAACATGGTGTTTGGAGTGTGTGGGGGATGAGGAGCATGGGTGTAACTGGAATCAGATTGGATACACTGATGCTACACCCCCACCTCCCCCCCCACACACACACACACGGGCATGACCTGTGGAGAGATCGTTTGTCACCTGTGTTTTAGTCTCGGAAGTTTTGAGCCGCTTAACTTTCAAAGGCCACCAGAGAGGACATAGAAATACACGACGTGTAAATGCTGGGAGGGGAGTTGGGAGGAGGGAAGAGGGATTAAGTGAAATAGAGGAGGGAGAGGGATGGAGAGAGTAGGGAGGAGGGCAAGGGAATGAAGAGTGTTGGGAGGTAGGGAGAGGGATGAAGACAGTAGGGAGGTGGAGAGAGGGATGAAGATAGTAGGGAGGTGGAGAGAGGGATGAAGATAGTAGGGAGGAAGGGAGAGGGAAGAAGAGAGTTGGGAGGAAGGGAGAGGGAAGAAGAGAGTTGGGAGGAAGGGAGTTGGGAGAGGGAGCAAAAGAGCGGTGTTGGAAGGATGGTTTATTTCCACGGCTTGGTCCCCGCTGTTTTAATGTGTAGCTAGAAGTGTGTCGTAGCCTTCAGATCTCATGTTACGTCATTGCTGCATTCCAAAATCTTGTCATACACCCCTCTCCCCACCCAACTCTCCAACCAAACATCTCCCCCTTTACTTACAGTTACAGTGATTCCGGGACTTACAATCCCGGAAATTCTCTATGTAGCGATGTGTCAATCACGGCAGTGTCCTTAGCTTTTAACTTGAAAATAGTATTATTTCATGTTGTTGAGGTATTGTATTCTCATTCCGTTTTACCAAGCTGGTACACATTCAGTACACACTGAGTACACGATCAGTATACTTTTACACTCATTCAGTACACATTTATTACACATTAAGGACACATTTGGTACACATTGAGTATACTTTTAATCCTCATTCAGTAAACACCCAGTACACAATCAGTACACATTCAGTATGGTATACATTTTTAAAAAAGGACATTAGCACACATTAAAGTCATACTAAGATTATAAGCATCTATAAAACTTTATAATCAATCAGATTATAACAAATTAGAGCAGGTGATTTTCATGTCAGAATTGTACACTTTTAGTACACATGTAGTACACATTTAGTCCACTTTTAGTACACATTTAGTACACGTCTAGTACACATTTAATCCACTCTAGTAAGCATTTAGTAACACATGTAGTAAACATGAGGTACAAATTTAGAAAACATGTAGTAGCACATTTAATTCGCATGCAGTACACATTTATTGTACAGCTGATACCTCAAAAGTTATCACAAGCTCCAAAGCCATGTTAGTGAATGTGCTGTCGTTTGGATGTATCCTTGTCTGGGTTGTCGTAGCTTTCATGAAGATGAATGCCCTGGAGCCAACACAAGCGATTGATGTATGCTTGTGTGGGTTGTCGTAGCTTTCATGAAGATGAATGCCCTGGAGCCAACACAAGCGATTGATGTATGCTAAAATGCTTGTCTGGGTTATCGTAGCTTTCATGAAGATGAATGCCCTGGAGCCAACACAAGCGATTGATGTATGCTAAAATGCTTGTGTGGGTTGTCGTAGCTTTCGTGAAGATGAATGCCCTAGAGCCAACACAAAGAACGAGTCGGGAATGGTCTACCGGTGAACAAAAAGCGTAATAGAAAGTTTATGGAAAAGATATAGTAATATAATAGTTTGTAATTATTTTTTTGAGGTCGACAGTTTTCTTTTAGTTTGTTTTTTTTTTAAACGAGCTGAACTTCCGGCGTATGTGACCAGAGAATCGTGGGAAGTGGTGGGTCGAGAAAATATGATAGAAGAAGCTAACGAGAAATGAGATAGATAGAAGAAAATGAAGTTCCGCTCCAAAACTCTTTTGGCAAATTATCAGTTGTTCTTCTTGTTCTTCTATATCTTAAGGGCCCACGATCAATTTATTGATCATTTTGGCTCCTATGCATGTAGATGGGATTTGCAATGTTTCTGTTACTGGTGGTGATGAGGAAATTATGCGCTTGACACAATCTGTCCAGTCAAAGAGTGGTTTGAAAAAAAAAATGGTTGACGCATCAGGATAGTTGATTTATTTCATTTCTTATTTTGCTTTGAGGGTGGGGTTTTTGTTGTTGTTTTTTTTTAGTTTTTTTTTAAAATCCTTTCCTTGTAATGGACGTGTTTTTTTTTTGTTTTTTTTTTTTGTTTCTTTTTAGCTTTTTTTTATCTTCAAATTTTACCTAATGTTTGAATCCCTCCTCCCCTCTAATTTATTTTTTGGGATTTTGTGTTTCTTCTTAGCTTTATTTTATCTTCAAAGTTTACCTAATGTTTGAATCCCTCCTCCCCTCAATGTTATTTTTTGGGGCTGTGGGGGGGGGGGCGCTGTTGTTTATTATGAAGTGTAAAAGTGTTATTAATTTCGTGAACTCCCCAATTGTAAATTTTTTTAAATTTTTTAAAGTCAATGACAGGGACGGACAACTGTTTTAATGCATTTTTGTATAACCTTTCTTTTAAAAAGAATGGTGATTTGGGATAACGTTCACCACTGTATTTGAAGATTCTCTCAGAACCGCTTTGGTTGCGGTTTACAATACTTTTTTTCTCCCCTTGTTATCCTGATATTTGGTGGACCAATTTAACCTTGTGTTCCAAATCTCTTTATTTTGATATGAAAGCATGGACGATACCGCATGAACGGTTGATCTTTATATTCGATAATCATGTTACTGTAATGATCCATGTACGATGGTGGTGCGACTGATTTGACAAGCACTCAACGCAAAGCAATAACTGAGGGCAGGACGCTAAGAGAACCACCCTCTGTACAAGTCGAGCATTGTAATCAGAGGTGCTACACAATGGACACCAGCTAGGATAGGACTCAGTAAGTGTGTGTGAGTGTGTGTGTGTGGGTAAGTGTGTGTTTGTAGGGCTCAATCCTGGTGATTGGTCATTGCCGCACGTGTTACAATTAAAGTGGTGCGTCTGACATGATGTCACTGCTTCGGCTGTGAGATGTTTTCCCTGCTTGGGGTTGAGACATTTTGTCGCTGCTTGGGTTGTGACATGCTGACACTGCTTGGGGTTGTGACATGTTGTCGCTGCTTGGGGTTGTGACATGTTGTCATTGCTTGGGTTGCGACATGTTGTCACTGCTTGGGTTGCGACATGTTGTCACTGCTTGGGTTGCAACATGTTGTCGCTGCTTGGGGTTGTGACATGTTGTTGCTGCTTGGGGTTGTGACATGTTGTCACTGCTTGGGTTGCGACAAGTTTTCTCTGCTTGGGTAGTGACATGTTGTCGCTGTTTGGGTTGTGACATGTTGTCCCTGCTAGGGTTGTGACATGTTGTCGCTGCTTGGGTTTCGACATGTTGTCGCTGCTTGGGTTGTGACATGTTGTCACTGCTTGGGTTGAGAAATGTTGTCGCTGCTTGGGTTGTGACATGTTGCTGCTTGGGTTGCGACATGTTTTCATCGCTCGGGCTGCGACCATGTTGTTACTTCTACTTGGTTTGTGACATATTGTCACTGCTGTCTGGGTAGTGACATGTTGTCACTGCTGGTTGGTTTATCACATGTTGTCGCAGCTATGGCTGTGACATTGTCACTGCTTATGCTGTGACATGGTGTCTTGTTACGATGACGTTAAAAATTTGCTAACTAAAAGACGTGATGACGTGATACGAATCGGTTGTTAACTTTAAACGTGTGTTATGATTATGTCTATGTCCACGGGTGTGTTGCACACATGCGACGCTAATCCCGTGTTCAATTCTATATGTGTCACACTGCGCGCGTGCGTGCTTCAAAACTCGTCGTGCTCCACGTGTGTGCTTGCCAAAGCCGTATGTGTCGTTTCGACGTCTCACCACACACCACTGTGTCAACGCCATCCACATCTGTGTTATCCTGGTATCGATCCTATCCATTTATCGATACACTCAATATTGTTAATCCTTGGTACCTGAAAGAAAGAAATGTTTAAAACTATTTTTTTTTAAACAATAAATAATCAATACCCACTTTTTTTTGTACCGACAAATATGTGAATATTTGATTGTATGTCAACTAGAAGCCTAATATATTGTTTAATAAAACAAAGAAAGAACATGCCACTATCTTGAGTTGACCTTCAAATTTTTTTTAACGTCACGTGACGTAATGGAATGGGAGATAATTTTCTGTGAATGTTTTAGGGTCACCATGCCAACCCAAACGCCCCACCCCCTTCGCTTGGTACTATTCTGTTTAAATCGGCAGGTCATATGTCAGTTTTATGTGTCAATGGGGCCGTCCATAAAGTACGTCACGCTCCAGAGGGGGGGGGAGGGGGTGTAAGAAAGTGTGACAGTTTGTGACAGGGGTGAGGAGGGGTCAGGCCATGTATGACGTCACACATTTATTTTTTTACATGTTATTTCTATTTTATTTTTATGTGTCAATGGGGCCGTCCATAAAGTACGTCACGCTCCAGAGGGGGGGGGGAGGGGGTGTAAGAAAGTGTGACAGTTTGTGACAGGGGTGAGGAGGGGTCAGGCCATGTATGACGTCACACATTTATTTTTTTACATGTTATTTCTATTTTATTTTTTTTAGTAGAATTTAATAGCTTTGAAAATAATTTTCAAAAATTTTGTGAAACATTTGGATTAGTTTTATGTCAAAATAGCTTGAAATGCGTGTCTTCTGAATGTGTTGTTCACGATTCCTCCCGCTAGAAGCGCTAGTAAATATTCTACTATTTAAAATTAAAGTCATTTTAATAATGTAATAGTTCTTTTTAAGTGGAAATTTTATATTTTAATACAGTTTAATAGTGAAGTGTGTTTTAGATAAAATTTTAATTAGGTGATAATTTTTTTAAAAGTATGTTCGAAAGTGTGACGTACTTTAGGGGTGGGGGGAGTCCGTAATTTGTGACAGTTTTGTGACAGGGGGAGGGTGGGGGTTAAAAATGGTCAAAAATAGCGTAACGTACTTTATGGACGGCCCCAATGACGTGTGTAATATGACAATGGTGTGTCTCGTTGACGTCCTTCCACGAAATGTTTGAATGACCGATCACAATTATGTGTCCTTAGTCAAAACAACCACAGGTTGTGCTAAGGGGGGGGGGGGGGACTGCATGTCTTAGAGAAAGGGGAGACAACTATCCCAGACGAAGGGGAGTCTACACTACCAGAAGACAGGGAGATTGCACTACCAGAGGACAGGGAGACTACACTACCAGAGATCAGGCAGACTATACTACCAGAGATCAGGGAGACTACACTACCAAAGGACAGGGAGACTGGACTCCCAGAGGAGAGGCAGAACACACTACCAGAGGACAGGGAGACTGCACTCCCAGAGGACATGGAGACTACACTCCCAGAGGACAGGGAGACTACACTACTAGAGGACTGGGAAACTGCACTACCAGAAGATAGGGAGACTGCACTACCAGAGGACAGGGAGACTACACTATCAGAGGACAGGAAGACTGCAATCCCAGAGAACAGGGAGACTGCACTCCCAGAGGACAGGGAGACTGCACTCCCAGACAGGGAGACTGCACTACCAGAGAAAAGGGAGACTACACTATCAGAGAACAGGGAGTCTACACTACCAGAGAACAGGGAGACTGCACTACCAGAGGACTGGGAGACTGCACTAGCAGAGGACAGGGAGACTACACTACCAGAGGACAGGGAGACTACACTACCAGAGGACAGGGATACTACACTACCAGAGAACAGGGAACTACACTACCAGAGAACAGGGAGTCTACACTACCAGAGAACAGGGAGACTACACTACCAGAGGACAAGGAGACTACACTACCAGAGAAGGGGAGACTACACTACCAGAGAACTTGGAGACTACACTACAAGAGGACAGGGAGACTGCACTACCGCATTACAGGGAGACTGCACTACCAGAGAACAGGGAGACTACACTACCAGAAAACAGGGAGACTACACTACCAGAGGACAGGGAGACTACACTACCAGAGAACAGAGCGACTACACTACCAGAGAACAGGGAGACTCCACTACCAGAGGACAGGTAGACTGCACTAACTACCAGAGGACAGGGAGACTGCACTACCAGAGGACAGGGAGACTACACTACCAGAGGACAGGGAGACTACACTACCAGAGCACAGGGAGAATACACTACCAGAGGACAGGGAGACCACACTACCAGTGGAGAGGGAGACCACACTCCCAGAGGACAGGGTGACTGCACTCCTAGAGGACTGGGCGACTACACTACCAGAGGACAGGGAGACCTCACTACCAGACAACAGGGAGACTACACTACCAGACAACAGGGAGACTACACTACCAGACAACAGGGAGACTACACTCCCAAAGAAAAGAGAGACTACACTACCAGAGGACTGGGGGACTACACTACCAGAGGAGAGGGAGACTGCACTCCCAGAGAACAGGAGACTGCACTCCAAGAGGACAAGGAGACTACACTACCAGAGGACAGGGAGACTGCACTACAAGAGGACAGGGAGACCACACTCCCAGAGAACCGGGAGACCACACTACCAGAGGAAAGGGAGACCACACTACCAGATGATAGGTAGACCACAATCCCATAGAACAGGGAGGCTACACTACCAGAGGACAGGGAGATTACACTATAACCAGAGAACAGGGAGACTACACTACCAGAGAACAGGGAGTCTACACTACCAGAGAACAGGGAGACTACACTACCAGAGGACAAGTACACTTCACTACCAGAGGACAAGGAGACCACACTACAAGAGGACAGGGGGACCACACTACCAGAGGACAGGGAGATTGCAATCCCAGAGAACAGGGAGACTACACTACAAGAGGACAGGGAGACTACACTACCAGAGGACAGAGAGAATACACTACCAGAGGATAGGGAGACTACACTACCATAGGGAGACCACACTACCAGAGGACAGGGAGACTACACTACCAGAGGGCAGGGAGACTACACTACAAGAGAAATGGGAGACTACACTACCAGAGGACAGGGAGAATACACTACCAGAGGACAAGGATACTACACTACAAGAGAAATGGGAGACTACAATCTTGAGAAAGAAGAGACTACACTACCAGAAATAGGGGAGACTACACTCACAAAGCAAGTAGAGAAATCCATGTATCCGTAGTACAGCGCCACTGCCATGATGTTTCCTGGACGTAGAAGAAGTTCTCCCTCCATGTGTCCTTAGTACGGTGCCATTGCCATGATGTTTTCTGGACACAGAAGAAGTTCTCTCTCCGTGTGTCCCTATTACGGTGCCACTGCCATGATGTTTCCTTAACAGAGAAGAAGTTCTCTCTCCTTGTGTCCGTAGTACGGCGCCTTTGCCATGATGCTTCCTGGACACAGAAGAAGTTCTCTCTCCATGTGTCCCTATTAGCTAGCCACTGCCATGATGCTTTTTGGACACAGAAGAAGTTCTCTCTCCATGTGTCCCTATTAGCTAGCCACTGCCATGATGCTTCCTGGACACAGAAGAAGTTCTCTCTCCTTGTGTCCCTAGTACGACGCCGTCGCAATTTGTGTGTGGGGGTGGGTGATACTTGGGGTGGGGGGGGGGGGGGGGGGGGCTGGCTGTTGAAACAAAAGTTTAACATGGGAGGCATCCAAACAAGCAGGCGGGTCGCAGACGACCACTATGACGTGTTCTCTGGACTGGGCAGTGCAGTGATCCTCATACAGTTATGATAATGGAAGAGTAATAACCTCGTCTTATAGATAATAATATTATCGCTTATCATCGTCACCCACTGTCGTTGTTGACTTTTTTTTTTCATCCGGAATATCTAAATTTAGAAATGTGGCAAGTTAAATATTGGCAATATGACGTAAACGATGTATCTCTACGCAGATATCTGCACACTCCACTTTCGGTAAGGGTAGCTCTTTCTACTGACCGCAAGCGCCTTGGTTGAAACCGTTATGAGGACTCTGGAGCAACGAATATTGCCTTGTTAGTGAGGTACATTACAAACGCCCCTGTGGCGCTAGATTGGGGACCCCTGGGACAGGGAGTATCTCGTTAGTGAGGTGCATGTAACACTAATTTGAGGAGACTTGCCAGAGCAAGGGACGTAATTAGATCAGGTTAGATCGTGTTCCGGTGAAAGTCTAATTAGTCGATCCCATAGTGCAACGTTGTGGCTATCGCTGTTGGCGGGTAGCATCTATATTTAGTGGTTCTAAAGTTGTCTGTTTTAAGTGTACGAAGTGGTTCTTTCAGTGTAACCAGTACATTTTTTTTTTACATTAGCGTCCGCAAAAAAATATATTAGAAATAAAACTGACAGCTACATGGGTTATAAGATGTGACAAGTGACAGCTACATGGCTACAAGATGTGACAAGTGACAGGTACACGAATCAGTCGCGTAACTGATTCACTAAGCTTAGTTGAATGGGGGAATTCCGGCCCAATGAAATACTCTTCCCACTCTTTTTTACCCCTCGGGCAATGACATTAACAGCAGTGGCGTCACTAGGGTTAGTAACGCCTGGGGTGGGGCCAAGCTTTTCCCGGCCTCCTTTCACGAAATAAAGTATGCAGCTGGTGAAAAAATACCGCCCCCTTTAATCTAAGGAAAAATAGTCCCACCCCGATTAGAGCGCCCCTTTCGCACCCCGTTTCCTACGCCACTGAGCCCTTTGAAACAAGACATTGGGATTGGACCCCCCACCTCCCACCACCTCCCCCCTCCCCTCCACCCCTCGACTTAAACTTAAATGAAACACTTTAAAGTGTAACGAGTCTCAAATGTTAAGTTTTGGAAAAACATCTTATCAATGCGTTTATTTTAAGGGTTCTCCGTGGATCGCCTTACTGGACCCACGTCTGCAGCTGTTGATGTACAGCACGACGAGAACCGCTGCTGCAGCCTGTAATCATATTCATGCGACCCATTTCTTCAGACCGTAAATCCTTGATGCCATAACTCTTAATGCGTCTGACCAAATTGTGTTCCAGTGTCGCCTGCCAGAGTTGGCCATTACCAGAAGCCATGAATCTTTGCACGTGGCCATGCTGGGACTTGAGGGCGCTCGGTGCCAGCATGGCCGCTTGATGGCCACCCGGAAACACGTCATGTGCGGTAATATGTGCCAGGAGGGTGTGGTCAATGAAAGAAATAAAATTAAGTAGTGTGTCATTTGTGTGGCGGGGTGGGGGTGTGTACAAGTGGTAATGTGGGGTGTGTACAAGTGGTAATATGGGTTGTGTACAAGTGTTAATGTGGGTTATGTGCAAGTTGTAATGTGGGTGGTGTACAAGTGGTAATGTGGGTTGTGTACAAGTGGTAATGTGGGTTGTGTACAAGTGGTAATGTGGGTGGTGTACAAGTGGTAATGTGGGTGGTGTACAAGTGGTAATGTGTGTGGTGTACAAGTGGTAATGTGGGTTTCTGTGTTGTGGACAAGTGGTTATGTGTTTTAATTTGTTGTAGACAAGTGGTTATGTGTTTTAATTTGTTGTAGACAAGTGGTTATGTGTTTTAATTTGTGGCAGACAAGTGGTTATGTGTTTCAATTTGTTATAGACACGTGGTTATGTGTGACCTCCACTGACCCTTGAGTGACCTCTGTGGGTCAAATCTTGCACATCGATTTCGTACCACTCCCTGATCTACACTAATCCTAACCCGTCATGTTATCAAACCTATTGTCTCGTGGCACCTGTTAGATCACGTTTTTGTCAGGGCATACCGCTGAATATCCGGGAAAGTGTGTGTGACTTTGAAGAGATCACCCAGGCAGGGCTGCCACATCTTGGGAAATTTCCCAAGATCTTGGGAATTCACTACCCCTTTGAGGGCCAAAACTCACTTTTTTATTTTAAAATTCCCAAGATCCTTTTAAAAAAAAAAAAAACAACTCTTATATACTTTCATGATCTTGAAAAATCTTGGGAAATGTTTTGACCAAATCTTGGGAATCATAAAAAAAAATTGAGTGGCAGCCATACACCTTCGTATAGCAAATACATCTTAGTGACGGCCCTTTTAATTTTTTTATTTTTTATTTTAATTTCTTAAAATTGTTTTAAAAGTCAAATGAGTATTATACTGTAACTTAAATCATTATAAAATTATTATTAATTTTAGCAAAGGAATAATTTTATCTTTAAAAAAATATTTTTAATGGTAATTTTTGAAAATTAATTCTATAGAACATTTTGGAGGCCTTAAGGCTTAAATCCTACCAAGACTTAGCCTATGGGGAAGTTCGGCCCTTCTTACAACTGTTGACACCGTTACAATGTGAACATTGACTTTAATTGTTGCCACGTTGGCTTTAAAAATAATCAATTAATTGATCTGGAAGCAAATACTTTCAGTGAAGTTGATACATATTTTTTTGTTTTTTTTAAAATATACAACTGGGTTGTTATTTAATGGTTGTTAAATCTATTAATAGAACATCGTGGCTTATAGTCTGTTCATTCTCAATAATATATAAATAAAAATATCCTGGTATTCCGTTTCCCCTCTCTCTCTCTCAACATCTGTTCGGTACTTCGGCGGTAATGTGAGCCAGCATAGTGAGTCTTAACCTAGACGTACAACGTGTTTACAACTTTATTTTACGCAATATTTTACAAACAAATTGTTACTGCCTCATATATGCTGAAATTCAGTGTTGGAAACTATGTTTTATGATAACACTGGCTAAAAATAGTAACATTACGCAATGCAATGGGGTGTTTTCCGGTCGTGGAAGAGACAAACCCTGTAACGCTAAAATGGAGTCATGCTTGTATCATTTGTATTAATTTATTAACGTAAGGATATTTTTTTTTGTTTATCTCCCTTTGAATAATTTATTTCCTATTGTTTTGTTCTTTTCTTTTTAGATATAGCCTCCCCTTGACCGCATCATTCAATTGTGCGCATTCATAATGTATTGCAGTGAGGACTATCCATGCTCTGATGATTAGAAATCTAGTAGATATGGCTTTAAATAATAAATATTAGATTAATAGGGTGACCAAATTATGAACTGTAAAAAACGGGACACACCCAAGGAGGGTTGGGGGTGGTGGGTGGGGGCAGGACCGGCGCCAGAGTATTTGGCACCCTAGGCGAACCTGTCACACTGCACCCCCGACGCCCAAGGCAACTAATTATTTAATTCATAGTGCCACCCCCTAAAAATTTGCCACCTAGTTCGCCTAATGGTTAAACCGGGGGAGGGGGGGGAGGGGTGGATACCTTCCAGCTAAAGAGGGGACCGGGGGCCGCCGGAAACTGTTTATTGAAATTTCCTCCTGTTAACTATTTTGAGATCTATAAATCTTTTTTTAAATTTACCTTCACTTTCACATTTGAAACTCTGAAGCAGATCAAAAACGAAAACAATAACTTTGCAGTGAATACTTATTTATTGATACATATTTACCACATAATACAACACAACACAACAAATTACATTTCTCTAATTTATGATTTAAATTGAGGATATTTGGCTGCTGTCCCGGCCTGTGTTAAAACCTCCTTCTTATCTAATATGTGAGCATGTGTTTGGTTATAGTAAAAGGGAAATTTTGGCGTCCCGAGAGATTTTTTCGGGACACCGGGTACGATCGTGGGGAAAAAAAACGGAAATCCCGTTTTTACGGGACGTTTGGTCACCCTAGATTAGAATCGAATCAACAATGGCGTCAGACGAAGGGAAGGGAAATGATCGAATCAACAATGGCGTCAGACGAAGGGAAAGGAATTGATCGAATCAACAATGGCGTCAGACGAAGGGAAAGGAAATGATCGAATCAACAATGGCGTCAGATGAAGGGAAAGGAAATGATTTACATTTACATTCAATAACCCGCCAAACAAGGGCGGCGACAACAATGCGTGTTTTTCCCGGGACTTTCCGGGAAATCCCGGGATGAAATTAATTCAGATAAAAATATATTATAAACTGAATTTAAATAGAATTTTTTTTTTTTTTTTTTTTAAATATTTGTTTAATTGTTATTATGAAGTTATTTTATAAAAACAGTGTCCAGCTCAGTTGAGAGGTTGCTCACTTGCTACTAGTTGCTTCATTGTCCACTGCTGATCCCTAGTAATGGATGACTAGCTAATCATTTTGTTGCTTCATTGTCCACTGCTGATCCCTAGTAATGGATGACTAGCTAATCATTTTGTTGCTTCATTGTCCACTACTGATCCCTAGTAATGGATGACTAGCTAATCATTTTGTTGCTTCATTGTCCACTACTGATCCCTAGTAATGGATGACTAGCTAATCATTTTGTTGCTTCATTGTCCACTGCTGATCCCTAGTAATGGATGACTAGCTAATCATTTTGTTGCTTCATTGTCCACTGCTGATCCCTAGTAATGGATGACTAGCTAATCATTTTGTTGCTTCATTGTCCACTGCTGATCCCTAGTAATGGATGACTAGCTAATCATTTTGTTGCTTCATTGTCCACTGCTGATCCCTAGTAATGGATGACTAGCTAATCATTTTGTTGCTTCATTGTCCACTGCTGATCCCTAGTAATGGATGACTAGCTAATCATTTTGTTGCTTCATTGTCCACTGCTGATCCCTAGTAATGGATGACTAGCTAATCATTTTGTTGCTTCATTGTCCACTGCTGATCCCTAGTAATGGATGACTAGCTAATCATTTTGTTGCTTCATTGTCCACTGCTGATCCCTAGTAATGGATGACTAGCTAATCATTTTGTTGCTTCATTGTCCACTGCTGATCCCTAGTAATGGATGACTAGCTAATCATTTTGTTGCTTCATTGTCCACTGCTGATCCCTAGTAATGGATGACTAGCTAATCATTTTGTTGCTTCATTGTCCACTGCTGATCCCTAGTAATGGATGACTAGCTAATCATTTTGTTGCTTCATTGTCCACTGCTGATCCCTAGTAATGGATGACTAGCTAATCATTTTGTTGCTTCATTGTCCACTGCTGATCCCTAGTAATGGATGACTAGCTAATCATTTTGTTGCTTCATTGTCCACTGCTGATCCCTAGTAATGGATGACTAGCTAATCATTTTGTTGCTTCATTGTCCACTGCTGATCCCTAGTAATGGATGACTAGCTAATCATTTTGTTGCTTCATTGTCCACTGCTGATCCCTAGTAATGGATGACTAGCTAATCATTTTGTTGCTTCATTGTCCACTGCTGATCCCTAGTAATGGATGACTAGCTAATCATTTTGTTGCTTCATTGTCCACTGCTGATCCCTATTAATGGATGACTAGCTAATCATTTTGTTGCTTCATTTTCCTCTGCTGATCCCTAGTAATGGATGACTAGCTAATTATTTTGTTGCTTCATTGTCCACTGCTGATCCCTAGTAATGGATGACTAGCTAATCATTTTGTTGCTTCATTGTCCACTGCTGATCCCTAGTAATGGATGACTAGCTAATCATTTTGTTGCTTCATTGTCCACTGCTGATCCCTAGTAATGGATGACTAGCTAATCATTCTGTTCCTTCATTTGCCACTGCTGATCCCTAGTAATGGATGACTAGCTAATCATTTTGTTGCTTCATTGTCCACTGCTGATCCCTATTAATGGATGACTAGCTAATCATTTTGTTGCTTCATTGTCCACTGCTGATCCCTAGTAATGGATGACTAGCTAATCATTTTGTTGCTTCATTTTCCACTGCTGATCCCTAGTAATGGATGACTAGCTAATAATTGTTTGTAGGCAACGTTCCCTTTAAGCTGCGCGGCCGCGCCCCATCTCACAGACGCCGCGCAGCAGTTTCGAGTACCGCGCAGCTAATTTCCACTTAAGTGTGTGTTTGTGTCTGTAGGCTGTACAATTTTGCACACAAAGAAAATTGATGCTTTCAAACTTTGCACACAACTGTATGATTTTGCACACGAACCAACAAACTTAAGAGGGAACATTGGTTGTAGGATACAACCGCCTGTGGGGAAATTTTCAAAACTTTAATAATGAGTATTGCATTCTTTACAGGTCGCCAATTCAAGCTTCAAATTCCTCATGAAATATTCATGAGATAATTTTTTTTCCAACAATTTGTAACAAGGGATTCGTTTCTAAAGATAAAAAAATCCAGTCAGGAATGTTAATAGATGTAGTGGCGTAGCTAAGGGGGTGCGGACCGCACCGGGTTACACTAACCGTAGCTACGCCACTGAATAGATAGATTTATGTTGATTTGAATATGTTGTTTTGGGGAATTGAAAACAAACACTTCATAACATAAAGGTAATGTGGCATATGAACATCTTGGGACAATCAAGTTACTAGAGCACAGGTTCTCAACCCATAGGGGAGGTGACCTCAGATGGGGTTGCGGAGGGATTTATTTATGTGGGGGGGTGGTGAGGGGGGTGGGGGGGGGGGGCGCCGGGTGAAGCAAAAGAGAAGTGCCGGTAGTCATTTTTAAAAGAAAGTCAGACCTCACCTCTTCA
>CAXITT010000167.1:631479-665566 GCA_964033795.1 Lymnaea stagnalis
CAACCCAAGGCCCCCCCCAACCCCGTGACTCTCCCAACTCAGTGACTCTCCCAACCCAGTGACTCTCCCAACCCAGTGACTCTCCCAACCCAGGGCCCTCCCACCCCATGGCCTCTCCCATCCCATGGCCTCTCCCAACCCAGTGACTCTCCCAAACCATGGTCTCTCCCAACCCAAGGCCTCTCCCAACCCAGTGACTCTCCCAACCCAGCGACTCTCCCAACCCATGGCCTCTCCCTCCCATCCCAGGGTCTCTCAATCTTTCTTGACCTATTGGACCTCCTGGTTTTTATGTTTTATTGATAGATATTTTTTTCCCTAACCCGGCAACCTGTAATCATATTCCTGACCTGTTTCTAGCTTTATTTTCAATTGCAATTGAAGTTTGTACTTAACAGCTGTGCTCTTTCTAGAGCAGATACCACGCTGTCTATTGAAATGGAACACTGTGTTGCAAGTCGACTAGATGAAGGAGATGTCATCATTGTTTTTGCTACCACAAAAGTCAGGAGGAATAAAATGTGCTTTTAGTATAGTATCTAGTATACTTTTCTTCAAGCAATTTATGCCAAATATTTTGAATTAACAATTCAAAAATTCTTATGCAACTAAAGCAGCTGCAAGCTGAAATTCGGAATTTTTCTTGTAAGAGTTATGGGTCGTTCATGAAGGATATCCGCAAAGAAAGATGGGGCGGGGGGGGGGGATGGGGGGGTTTGTAAGTTCGAAAGCGGAGAATTGTGGGCGTGAGGGGATGTAAAGGCCAGAGGCGTAGCGAGAGTATTTGGCGCCCGGGGACAAGATCCATTTTAAAGCGCCCCTTTTTTCTTTTTTCAACTCTCAAACCAATTGTTTTCATCAATAAAATAATATTAAAGTACATTTTAGCGCCCCTAACTAGTAGCTGGCGCCCGGGGACATCTGTCCCCCCCTGCCCCCCTCGCTACGCCTGTGGTAAAGGATCTTGCAGACATCCGTAAGTATGGTGGAAAAATAACTATACGCTGCTTTAGGTCCACTATGTGCATTTCAGTATGCTTAATTTTTTTAAAAATTGCAAACGTCCTCTATGGCTGATCTATTTGCAAAATATTTATAATATTAAACAACCAAGAAGTTTTTTTTTGTGTTTTTGTTTTTGTTTTTTTTCATGAGGGAGATCACTCTAGTTGTTGTTCATCAATAAATGTAAATAATGTTCGTTGTGGCTTTAAAAAAAAAAAGTTTTCCCTAATTCTCTGTTTGACTCTAATCTAATGAATTGATATTATCAAACTTATTTAGCAGTTGACGCTTTTCTCGTATAATCGCTATTACGTCCGAAAACCCTGTTGGGGGGGGGGGGGGGGGGGGGGGGGNTTTCAATAGAGCCATTTCAATTTCAACTAGATTAGTTATAATGTTTTATATTATAACTAAAAAATATATTCCTGTTTTATTGGTTACACTGAGTTGTAATCATAAGACGGTTTTAAAATGTAACAAAAAAAAAAAAATCCAGTTTATATCAACCTGCAAATGTTATGTTTATTGAAGTGCTTTTGGATACACAATATTTGCAAACACACACATTGCCCTATTCAGTAATCATATGGGTCTGATTAAAGGCAGTCATGAGTCAGGTGATTTGCGAAAGATGGTTAAGTTAAGTTAAATATATAATTTGCTTGTTTTGCAAACTAGACTTACTCAGTTACGCTGGTTGCCAAACATACGAAACATATTTTTGCAGAGATTTATCTCCGTCATTTTTTATTACTAGTTTTTAGAGAGAAAAGATAGTTCATGCACATACATTAAATCATTATACGATAAAGCTCATGGTGTCAACGGGCTAATAGCTGGTTGTGAATGTTTTATCTTTATATGCTAGTGATCTCCCCTTAACCCTTGTAAACATGGTACAAAGGTTAGTTTTTTCGTGTTCTTTGATCTGTGTTATGTTAATAAACTGTAACCTTATACTTAAGCGAGTATATCACTTTACATGTTTGCTGTATGCTAAGCGATTATGTACTTAACTAAAAAAATTTAAAGGTGTTATATTTTAATATACAGAGTGGTAATTCACAAGGCTGTCAAATTTTGTCACATAGGCCCAACGCCTACGGCCTACGCAATTAGTCAATTAGTAATTAGAATATCGAAGTGGCTATTTTGTATTCGCACTCGGGTACCAGAAGTGAGAGGGATGGCTGCGACTATTCGCACCCGGGTACCAGAAGTGAGAGGTTGGGATTAAAAAACTATTTACAATATTATTGTTGGGTTTGTATGACAAAATGAGGTATCAAATGAAAATGAAAGATAATTGAATGGACTCTATAATAAAATATATATGATTATATGTTTGTAAACTTATTTCTTCAGTTTAACTAAAATAAACTACCACAAATTAAAATGATATCAGAATACTCAGAATAGCATTAGTAGTTACTTAGTTAATTAGACCCCTGGTCTACAGAAGAAAAAATAATTCAAAATAGAATCATAACATCTAACATAATTTTTTTCTCTTTATTTACAAATAAGCAACATGACAATGATTCATGATTATTACATTAAAATTCATCCTCTGTAGAATCTATATCCATGCTTCAGTGATCTCAATGACTAATGACTAATGAGTGACAATGTTAATGTTCTGTAGCCAAAGGTAGTTGAACTAGACCAAAATGTGAAACTCTAAAGATATATTTGAAAAAAACAACACTTGTTTTTTAAAAATTGAATTGTGTCACAATACAGCATACTCTAGTAGGAATATAATTTAAGCTGCCTTGTATATTTATAGTCTTCTTTAATGAAAGATCTAAACATCTATAGGCCTACATATTTTTTTAAGGAATTTAATCGTGCCTGATTTTTTTATATTAGTTAAAGACAGCTAGAATACCTTGAGAACACTATGAGTCAGAAACGTGTGGCTGTGATTGGAGCGGGGGCAAGTGGACTTCCTGCCATTAAATGCTGCCTCGACGAGGGGCTGACCCCGGTATGTTTTGAAAGAACAGAACATATTGGGGGCCTGTGGCGTTACACAGATGAGCCGGTGGATGGCCAGGGCTGTGTCATGAAATCAACTGTCATCAACACCAGTAAAGAAACAATGGCCTACAGTGACTTTCCAATCCCAGCCAAGTATCCCATCTTTATGCATAACACACAGGCAAGTTCACCTCAGTCTATATGCTGTGACACTCTCGTGTGTTCCCATAGGGTTAAATTGTAATTCAAGATTTGGATATATTAGGAATGGAAGTTGATGTAAAAATATTATTAGGTACCTTATTTATAATCCATCAAATCTTATACAAAATTTATTCTTTGTTTTTTACGCTGCTCCTAATTAATATTTCGTTTAATAGAAAATATTTTAAAAGTTGCTGCCATCTAATGATAAAAATTTTTGTGCTCCACACACACATTCAAAATGAAAATATGTCTCTGTAATTTTAAAATCTAACATGAACCATAAACTGTAATATCTACTATCAGTAATGCTTCTAATATCGGTGATGTCTGAAATATCAGTAATGTCTTTAGTATAATATCAGTAACAAGTAATTTTACCCAGCCAAATTATGCTAATATGTTTCAGGTGTATGAGTATTTCAAACTGTACGCTCAGAAATTTGACCTGGAGAAGTACATTCAGTTCAACACGGAAGTTCTCTATGTGAAAAGAGCTGATAATTTCTCCGAGCTGGGACAGTGGGAGATAAAGTATCGCAACAAGAGCACAGGGGAGGAGAAGACAGAAATATTTGATGGGGTTCTTGTCTGTACGGGACACCATGCAGAAAAAAATGCACCCACATTCCCAGGACTGAGCCAGTTTCAAGGAAAGGTAAGTGCTGTCTGGTCATAAGCTTATGTCATATCAAATCATCACAATGTAGGAAGAAAATGTTTTCATAAAAATGTGGCAGTGAGTTTAGCAGATGAAATTAGTTAACATTTTTATCCAATATTTTCCCAGGTTATTGAAACATTATTTACAGTGAATTTATAGTCAATCTATAGAATATTTATCTGAATACACACACTTAATGTTTCGAGTTTTTTACCTCAAAACTTTGTTGTTCCTTATTTTGCTGCTAAAGATGGCTTTTGGTCTAAACGTTCTCTTTTTATGGTACTGTTGAATCATTTTAGCATACCTAGTTCCACTATTTCCTTCACATAGCTTGAATGCAATCTGTCATTTATCATTGAATATGTTTGATAGAGTTAAAAAAATAATGTAATTTCTTTAATTAAAATTACGACTGGCATCATGTTTTTAAAAATGTGTATATGAAAAAAAATCTATTTGACTATATTCTATGTTAATTTCCCATCAGTAGATGATGTGATTCAGAAATGCAATAGCTGGTATACTTTTCTTTATTCAAAATTAATATACTCTTAAAAACTTAAATATTTCATCTAATCTTAATTGGATTTTTGTCTCCAATTTTTATTTTTACGTATTTTTATTTAAAAATGTAATACAAGAATCATACATAAATTGTAATTTTATCATTTATACTTAAAACTAGGTGGTCCACACACATGACTATCGTAAGCCTGATGGACTTCAAGACAAAAGAGTTCTAATAATTGGTATAGGCAACTCTGGAGGAGATGCAGCAGTTGAGCTCAGCAGGATTGCCTCCCAGGTCAATATTACTCTGTGAATGGCACTTACATAGATACTCATATGTGTATGTATGAATCATATGTCTAATCTACTGTGTGCATGGCGGTTACATATAATCTCATATGTGTATGTGTAAAAGACATAGGTAAAATTGCATTTTGAATGGATAACATATATTTGGTAAAATTGTGAATTTTGGTTTATAATGTGAACAAATCTTTTCACTAATTTGTTTTAAAAATAAATTTTAATTTAAATAAATATTGATTTATAAATTCGATCAGGTTTATTACTCATATTAATATTGGACACGTGGTTAGGTCAAACTTTTTTTTAAAAAAAAATAAAATTGAGGATTAATTTTTTAACTTTATTTAATTTGAGCTCTATTCTACCAGCTGCTGATTTCCTTATCTAACCCTATAGCTACCAGATTTATTATTTATTTATGCTGTATTGCCTGAAAGGGCAAGGATGTTTGAAATTTAGTTTTCCTTTGTACAAATTTGTTTTTCCCTTTCATATTAATTTAACTCTACAGCAGTCTAGAAAGGGACTAGCTGAAATTTCCTGTTAAACATAAGTTCATAAGAAGACAAAAAAGCCAATTGCTGCAAAAAGAAAAAAAAACAAACAGCTCACTGACAGAGCTTGAGAGCTGAGGAATCTAGGTCACTGTGACAAGGCTCACCAAAGCAGATCAAATTTTTGGAAAGCTGACATCCATATTGAGATGGATGTGACCTGAGCATGCACAACAAAATCAGAATTTTGTTAAAGTGATAACCTTGTTTTTCTCATCTTTGGATTCAGAATTTGTTTGTTTTTTGTTTGATCATTTTGGCTCCTGGTTTGAATTCCGAGTTTGCCTTCTCTTAGATGAGTTGCTGTTTAAGGCTAGCGGGTCCAAACCACCTGGGGTGCTTGGGATGTTTGCTTTGGTGGGGATTGAACTCCAGCTATTTGGATTGAGACAGTTTAGGCCGATCGGCCACCCAACTCCCAGTTCTGGCAGATCAGAGTGCTGGCAGATCGTTAGCACATCAGAACAGGAGCTAGAAGTTTGTCAGACAGAGTTCCTACATGTTTTCATACACAGATTTGAAATGCCAAAGATAACCTACAATGAAGCATTCAGGCGCCAGTCAAGTGTGACAACCATTGCAGAAACAGTGCAGGCAGGTCGCAGGAGATTGCCAGGTCATGTCTATAGAATTTCAGCAAGCTCACTTCTCAAGACAGCACCAACATGGACAGCACCAACATGGACAGCACCAACGTGGACAGCACCAACGTGGACAGCACCTACGTGGACATCACCAACGTGGACAGCTCCAATGTAGACACCTTCTACATGGACAGCACCAACATGGACAGAACCCACATGGACATAACCAACATGGACAGAACCGACATGGACAGCCAAAGGAAAGCAAGACAGCAAAAGACCTAAAGTGACCTGGGGCAGAATAATAAATTAGAAGGGAATCTGTCTAAAAGAAGCATGACCTTGTAGACAACTCTAAAAGAAGCATGACCTTGTAGACAACTCTAAAAGAAGCATGACCTGTGGACAGCTCTAAAAGAAGCATGACCTTGTGGACAACTCTAAAAGAAGCATGACCTTGTAGACAACTCGAAAAGAAGCAGTTGATAGGCAGAAGTGGCCTTCTTTGTGCGGTTGCTAAGCAGAAATGGCCCTTTTGCGGTTGATTGGCAGAAGTGACCTTCTTTGTGCAGTTGATTGGCAGAAGTGGCCTTTTTTGTGCGGGTGATAGGTAGATGTTCCCTACTTTGTGCAGTTGATAGGCAGATTGGCATTCTTTGTGCGTTTGAAAGGCAGAAGTGACCTTCTTTATGCAGTTGATATAGGGGCAGAAAATGTTGAGTTTAATTTCAAATTCATAAATATTTTAAACAAACTTTGCTGAAAACTATATTCAGAATTTTCAACCCAATCTCTTTTATTTGTCCAGGTTTTTCTCAGCACCAGACGTGGCACCTGGATATTGCACCGAGTGGCTGCCGAGGGTTACCCCTTAGACATGATATTTGCTAAGCGTATATATGTGTTGTTACAGCAGTACTTTCCGAATCTAATCAGCAAATTCATGAAGAAAGACATTAATAAAAGAATCAACCATGACCTATACAGGTAGGTTGTGTGAATAAATTCAGGCAGTGCTGCCCCAAGTACAATGTTTTAAGTGATTAAGTTATTAGTCAACAGTTTGTGTACCACATGCTTGGTGTATTTCCAGGTTAAGTACCACATGTGGTATATTGCCAGGTTAGGTACCCCATGTGATGTATTGCCAGGTTAGGTACCCCATGTGGTGTATTGCCAGGTTAGGTACCACATGTGGTGTATTGTAAGGTTAGGTACCACATGTGGTGTATTGCCAGATTAGGTACCACATGTGGTGTATTGCCAAGTTAGGTACCACATGTGGTGTATTGCCAGGTTAGGTACCACATTCTTGGTGTATTGCCAGGTTAGGTACCACATGGAGTGTATTGCCAGGTTAGGTACCACATGGGGTGTATTGCCAGGTTAGGTACCCCAGGTGGTGTATTGCCAGGTTAGGTACCCCATGTGGTGTATTGTCAGGTTAGGTACCCCATGTGGTGTCACACCAGGTCAGGTAGCACCCTTGAGTAAGTTATTTACGTTCGTGCCAAGAGAGGGAAAGGGCTGTGCCAGCTGTCAGTGAGAAGAAAAGCATTAAAAATCAGCAGAGAGTTATCGAGGCATGTGGTTCTGGTAGCACCATAGCACTCTGTTAGAGAGTTATCGAGACATGTGGTTCTGGTAGCACCATAGCACTCTGTTAGAGAGTTATCGAGACATTTGGTTCTGGTAGCACCATAGCACTCTGTTAGAGAGTTATCGAGACATGTGGTTCTGGTAGCACCATAGCACTCTGTTAGAGAGTTATCGAGACATGTGGTTCTGGTAGCACCATAGCACTCTGTTAGAGAGTTATCGAGACATGTGGTTCTGGTAGCACCATAGCACTCTGTTATTAGCATCTGTAATGTTTGAGGAATAATGTCTTTTAATAGCTCTGTTCTCATATTCCTTCAGCCTGACCCCTGACTATGATGTCTTTCAACAACACCCAATGGTCAACGATGACATGCCCAACAGAATCATCTGCGGCGCCATCAAGATCAAAACTGACATCAAACGTTTCACTGAGACGGGGGTCGAGTTCATCGATGGCACCAAGGAAGATAACATTGACGTGGTTCTTCTGGCCACAGGCTACACATTCGGTTTCCCATTCATTGATAAAGAGGTAACACTGAATTTTAGTGAGTCGCTATATAGTGCTACACATTCATTGATAAAGAGGTAGCACTGAATTCCAGTGAGTTGCTATATGGTGCTACACATTCATTGATATAGAGGTAGCACTGAATTTCGGTGAGGTTCTATATAGTATAGTGCTACACATTCATTGATATAGAGGTAACACTGAATTTTAAGTGAGTTGCTATATAGTGCTACTCATTCATTGATATAGAGGTAGCACTGAATTTTGGTGAGTTGCTATATAGTTTAGTGCTACACATTCATTTATATAGAGGTAACACTGACTTTTAAGTGAGTTTCTATATAGCGCTACTCATTCATTGATTAAGAGGTAGCACTAAATTTCAGTGAGTTGCTATATAGTACTACACATTCATTGATATACAGGTAAAGTTGAATAGAGCTGGGAATTTTATTCCAGCCTAATTTAACTCGTGGAATTATTCCAGGCCAAACACTTTTACTAAAAATTTCTAGTTTACTCAGAAATATTATGTTGCTATTTTAAGCAATGATATTATTACATCCAAACTTGTATTAGTCACAGTAGCGTGAATTTTTCTCATAAAGTTTTGACTGTGATTGTTGAGTGGGGCACACAAAGAATTAAATGACATAGAATAAATAAGGAAAAAGTGTTTGTGTTTTGGAGCGTCACTTCAGGTATGAAAAGAAAGGGGTTGGCTTCCCATTTGTTTGTTGCTGGCATCCTTCCGTCACAGTGTGACGATGGTGTGGACTTTGCAGGAGGAAATCCACAAGGCCTGGGATCATTCTTATAGGATTAGAAGCTGGTTCCCAGCAGCTAAATGGCCTCTCTCCACGCCGCTGGATAACCCAAGGAAGATCATGTGGATGATACAGCTTGGCACCAGTGGCGTCACAGGAGTTGTCGGAATGTTTCATTGTGTCAATGTTATTCGCCTACGGTGCTCCATCTCTGGGTTTGAATTAAGAGTTTCCTTCTCTTAGATGAGTTGCCGTCCAAGGTTAACGGGTCCCATTCAGCCAGGGTGCTGGTGGTGTTTTTGCTTGACTGGGCATTGTTGGGGATTGAACTCTAGACCATCAACTTGAGATTTGCTCAGTTTAGACCACTCTGTGAGGCTTTTTATTGTAGGAAATATTCACTAATGCCAGTGTATTCTTAAACCGTTGTTGAAACTTTTTTTTTTATTTACCATCATTTCAGGTGTGTGCTAAATCTATTCTTTTTAATATCAGATCATTGATGTCAAGAACAACAGAGTCCAGCTGTACAAGTACATGTACCCGCCTGACATTGAACACAACACCCTGGCTGTGATTGGCTGCTTTCAGCCCCTGGGGGCCATCATGCCCATCTCTGAGATGCAGTGCCGCCTAGCCACACGTGTCATCAAAGTAGGTCATTGTAGTTTTTTTTCTTGGAAACATTCGGTCAAGACATCTTCCCAGGTAACAATGATGAAAACATTTAGATTCCATGGGAAGTACATAGTGGCATGTTTTTTTTTGAAAACTTTCGTAAAATAATGTTACATTTGATAGAAAATTTGTTGTGAAAATCATAACCACCAATGTCCTAATGATAAAAATAATATTTACGACACTGATGGGGAAATTGTGACAGAAGGATATTGTTATGGCATATATGTAGGGCTAATTTTAGCCATGATCACTTTTCTCCCAGTTTTTTGTTTTGATATTGACTTAACCCATTAATTTTGTGTCACTCCTTTTTTTACCCGCACCTCCCATGATTGGGAAAAGGTTGTTTACATTTGAATATGTTCTATTTGTTCTAAAGTGTTCTATTTGTTCTAAAGAATGCCAGCAGGTGACTCTATTTCTAGATTTTCTTAACTAGATGTTTCTGATTTAATGCCTATATATAGCCCAGTGGCTTTCCTAGCCAGCAATGACATTTTTGCTATATAATCTCAAGTCAGATCTAGTCTCAGGAACTTTGTCTGAACAATGTTACCCTTGGACAGCATCTCGTTACGTTTAGGAAATGAATTAGGTGGTGGAAATCTAATAGCTTATCCCATCCTCACTCTAAATGAATCTCAAGAGGAAGATCCAGAGTTATACCCAGCCAGGATCATGAGTTCAAACATCTCAGAAAAAGGGATTTCACTTTTTTCGCATGTCTCAGTGAAGAGTCAAATAACCCAAGACACCAACTTGACCTATTCATGCAGCTTATCGAGGAGCATAAGAGTGATCAAGAAATTGCTAAACTTTGAGAGAACATTTTGATCCAAGAAGAAGTTGAACGTGTTCCTGTATGCTACTACTCACGAGATGAAATACTTGTGAGAATATTTTGACTTCCAGATGCGGCAGCTGATGAAGAATGGAAGGTTTTTCAGCATATAGTAGTTCCTACCCCTTCCTTGAACAACATACTGAACTCAGCTCATGACTCACCACTTTCAGGTTATTTGGGAGTAAACAAGAATTATCACACAAAAAACATTGCACTATTTTGGCCCAAATCAAATAAGGATGTAGTTGATTACTGCAGATTCTGTCATGCTTGTCAAGTGGTAGGAATCAACATGTGACTGCCACCAGAGAAGCAGTTCAAGAATCACTTGGATTCAGCTCCTTTGAACTGGTGTTTGGCCGTATGGTTAGCAAACCCCCTTAAACTTTTGAAAGATACATGGATGTCACTGACACCTACCAAAAAAGTTTATGATTATGTATATCAGAAGTACTACCCAACTTAAATGAAAAACAATGACATAAATCATTAATAATAATAAAGCTTATTTGAAAATCACGCTTGATCCCCAAGGCTCAAAGCGCTGTAAAAAGTCATCCATATTAAAAAAAGACATGAAAAAATCTATATTTTACCACATTGAAATACAAAACGCAACATTACAAAAACTACATACAAGAATACCCATTCTAAGTCTTTCATCCCTTGCAACCATAAACAAAACAGGCAACTATACATCTAGGAGATAATAGCTAGCTGGAAAAGATGGTTGACAAATTCACCCCAAAAGGTGTTTATGAAATAGATATGTTTTCAAATCGGTTTTGAAAGACTCCAGCGTTTGGCTGTTTCTGAGAGCCACAGAAAGTGTGTTCCAAATTGTTGGGCCAGCAAATGCAAACGTGCACCTTCCATAAGTCTCAAGGCGAACACGTGGTATCGACAGTTTGCTACTATCGGATAATCGGAGTTGTCTAGTGGGTACATAAGGCGTCATGAGTGCTTTGAGATAGGATGGCACCAGGTCATGCAAGCAGTGCTAGCACAGAGTTGCAATTTTGTACTCAAGCGACTGCGAACCGGCAGCCAATGCAACTCTCTCAGAAGTGTTTTAGCATGGTCAAATTTGCGTTTGCGAAAAACAATGCGAGCCTCATTATTCTGTACTTTTTAAATTTTATCCAGGAACGTATCTGGAAGACCCACCATGAGAGCATTGCAGTAGTTCATTCGTTATGGCACGAAGGCAGACATCAGCCTCTTTGTTGCGTCAAATGTTAAGAAAGGTCTGATATGACTAATTCTTCGCAGCTCTAGAAAAATCACCTTGCAAATCATGCTAATGTGATTTTCCATAGATAGGGTTCTGTCCAAGTAGACACCCATGTTTCGCACTGTTTGAGTAAATTCAATCTGTATACCTGAGAAAGAAAGGGGTGGTGTGTTATTTACAGATTTTAGCTTTTGAGCGGTAACAATGGGGATCAGCTCGGTATTTTCTTCTTTCAATTTGAGTTTGTTTATGTTCATCCAGTGCTTAACTGACAACACTGTCTTCTGTGTCATACTAAAAATCTGAGGGAACTGAGAGGGTTTCACAGATTGCTTAAGTTGGGTATCATCCTCGAACATGTGATAGAGCATATCAAACTGCTTGATCACTGCACCCAAGGGCTGAACGTACATAGTGAAAAGCACCGAACCTAGGACCGAGCCCTGAGGTACTTCGAATTCAATAATAGATTGCTTCAAGGTCAAGCTGTTTGCGATAACCGATTCCACCCGATTTGTCAAATATGAGCGGAACCAACACAGGACGGTATCGGTGAAACCGAAAGTTTTTTGCAGATGTTGTAGAAGTATGCCATGGTCAAGCGCATCGAATGCTGCCGATAGATCAAGTAACAACAAAAGGGATACCCTGCCCTCACCACAAGAGGACAGAAGGTCATTTACTACAAGCAACACGGCTGCCTCAGTATAAAATATATTGTTAAATCTGTCAATACAGATTTTGTTTTACTTTTTCTTGACGTACATTGAAATTATGTAGCTGCTTATTTTGTAAGTTGTTGAGCAATTTTTGTGAACTATTTTGTATGAAATAAATGTACTTACTTTTATTTTGGTAAAAGTTCTTTATTGGAAAAAGAAATCCATTTTGAAAAATGTAAATTCTTTTTTAAAGAGGGAAAGTGTTATGGCATATTATGTGTAGGGCTAATTTTAGCCACCAACACTTGTGTCCTCTTACAGTCAAATTTTAAAACAGATTAAATTTTCAAAACCATATAATGTACATAACTATTCCCACAGGGTGACACTGTCTTACCCCCAAGAGGCATCATGTGGCAGGATATACGAGAGAAAGAAGCCGCCATGGCCCAGAGATATGTGAAATCACAGCGTCACACCATTCAAGTTGATTACATTCCTTTCATGGATGAACTCGCCAAGTTGGTCGGATGCAATGTAAACTACTGTAAGTGCTTGAGTCCTGTATTGGGTTAATCTCTAATGTCAAAGATTTTTTTAAGTGTTTGACCCCCAAACTTGATCAGTGTCCAGTGCCAACTACAGTAAGTGCTTGATTACTAGACTTGACAGTATTGACTACTGTGTAAGTGCTAGACCCCTGTATTGAGTCAGTGTCCAGTGCCAACCACAGTAAGTGCTTGATCACTGGACAGGGTCACTGCCCACCCTTTGTTTATTCATGTGATTATTTCAGTTCTCACTTGTTTTCTCCTGTGCTTCAAATTTCTCTTAACCTTACTAAAAACTGTTGCAACAAATGTAACAAATTGTTCTGTAAACCAACTGTCATGTAAACAAACTGTCATGTAAATCTGTCTTGTAAAAGCTGTCATTATTTTATTACCATGACCAGGATACATTTTGTCAATGGGATGTAAAACTAATTTGAAGAACTTTATTTCAGGCGAGCTAATAAAAGACCCAGTTTTGGCACTCCACGCATTGTTTGGGACAGTAACTCCATATGTTTACAGGCTTTGTGGGCCTGGGAAGTGGTCAGGGGCACGTGACGCCTTTTTGACCCAATGGGACCGTACAGTTGCCCCTCTAAAAACAAGACCTTTGCCGTGTCGTGACAGAGCGAGTTGGAAGGATAGCTACCTCTTCAATCTAGGAGTTGTTTTAATTTTGTTTTTTATGATAAGATTTTTGTTTACCCTGTTATGAAATTGATTTCCAAATTTTTACCAAGACATTGGGGTGCTTAAATTGTAGGTTACACTTTCAACAAGTATAAGTGGCTAAAATGTTTTGATAAATTTCATATCCATGTAATATAAATGGCAGCAGAATAATATTAAATGTGATTTATTTTAAAAAATTACTGTTAATGTAACATTTGTGATTGTAATTTATGATTTATTCATTCTTGGAAATTGTATAATAATCTACGAATTTCTTTAAAAAAATTTTTTTAAATTGTTTACCTTAATAGCTTGACATAGTGTGAACAGATAATATCATTCAGTTCAATGAATAACATTATATTTGTATAAAACACTTGTTCATTTTGTGAATCACTTCACTGGCACTTGTAATTTTATATCTGACTCGTACTGCTGCCCATCATAAAGACAGAGATTAAAATCAGTAGAATATTTCAGATTTTGGCTGACCAACAGTCATCATTCTCTACAAAATTACAATCCAACTCTGGCAATTATCAGTAAAAAATGTTCATGGATTTTTTCATAAAACGAATATTTAAGATAAAGGCTCATCAACACTCATACTTCTCTAGGAACTAAGTGAGTTTAATATTTAAAAAATACACTTCCTTAATGTAATGGAAAAAGTGTGTAATTACAGGTGGTTAGGGTAAATCTAAGTATTTTATTGAGATAAACAATTTGTGTTAATAAAACAATATATTTTTTAAAAAAATATTTGAGGGCTCACAATCAATTTATTGAATATTCTGGCCCCTAGTTTGAACTCAGAGTTTGCCTTCTCTTAGATGAGATGCCATCTAAGACTAACGAGTCCCATCCACCCGAGGTGCTCGGGATGTTTTCTCTTGTCTAGGCTTTGGTGGGGATTGAACTCCAGACCACCTGCTATTTGGATTAAATTAGTGTAGACCACTCTGTTAAGCTTTAGTCATGGTTGCACATTATACAAACTCAAACATTGCTGCACATGCCTTCATCAGTACAACAAAAACATTAAAATAATTGTAAATTGATTGAATTCACATAATATATATATACATATATACACATATATATATACATAACCTACTTATATAATTATACTTAAAAAATAAGAATGGGGAACAAGTCCTCAATGAAAACAAAGATCAGAAGAATGGGAAAAGTGTGTAATGAAGATTGAACTGCCTGAAAATAAAACTCTGTTTTCAATGTTGTCTCTCTTGCAGTCAATCAACTTATAAATGTGCCATAAAAGTGTTGGATAACCTTTTCTTTAAAGGGGACGCTACTGTATATTCAGAAAATGCAATGCCTTTCAGCGTTAATTCCAGACAGAATCACAGTTGGAATTATGCTATTTCAATGATTAGGCCCCTGAAACTTAATGTCTCAATAATTTGTATAACATGATTATGATAAATTTAAAATTATGTACTGCTGATACTGGTTAGTTTTTTTAATTATTAACTTAATCCATTGCTCAGTGTTATTAATTAATTTGGAAATACCTTTTTTAATGTAAATTTACATTACATTTTTAATATTTAAAAAAAAATTTCATACCTGTATTTTTTATTTTTTTAAAGTGCTATAAATTTTATAAATTATATTTACATTAATTTGAAAATTATCCCAATATTTAAATGACATGCAACTACTTTGATGCATGATTTCTATTTATACTCTTGTTTGCTAATCAGACTTTGCTAAAATACTTCATACAAAATGTTAATATAATATAACATTTCAGCAAATTGTTCTTTGTTGTTATTGAATGTGATACCAAGATTTGTGTATTCTTTGTGGAGCACTTTTCATAGTTGTTTTTTTTAAACCATAATATTCTTAATTCTATCAGCTAAGTTTTCAAATGTTTGTGTATTTAATGTAAACTGCTCAGTGTGTTTGTCGAGAGACCACCACTGACATTTTTTTTTAAAGATATAAAGAAAAATTTTTAAACACTTTTATCTCTATGAGTGATTGTATTGTTGAGATGGAATTTAAATGAGATGAGTAAAGTTGTATGAAAACAATATTAAAAATACCTCTGAGAAAAGAATGCAATTCTTTTTTTTTTTTTTTTAAATTTAAAAAAATATAAACTCTTTAACAATTGTTTTATTTTTTTTTATACTAGTTTTTCTTAATATATTGTGTGTGAAATTTCAGAATATATATATGAGAAAAAAATGCAATTCTTTTTTTTTTTTTTTTAAATTTAAAAAAATGTAAACTCTTTAACAATTGTTTTATTGTTTTTGATACTAGTTTTTCTTAATAGATTGTGTGTGAAATTTCAGAATATATATAATATATAATTTAAAAGATGGTAAATGAAATTTTTTTTTTATTTGCTATATGTAATACTTGCTCCCAATCTATTATTTACTCACTTTCCTGGCAGTGATTTACAGAAAAATTGTCACCCTCTTAAAAATAAAAGCAAAAAAAAAAATGTAACAGGAAATGTGATTTCTGTTAATAATCACTCTCCTTGGTTTGGGATTGGCATTTTTTTTTTAAGCTTGTCCATTGTGGAAAACAACAAGTGGGAAACTGAACACTGTATGAGCTCAATTCAGCCTTTTAAAGATGACTTAGAAAAACATAATGTTTAAAAGACATAGATAGATAGATAGATATTTAAATTCAGAGAATTTTTAAAAATGCTAGGAAAATTTGTCTCTATTTATTAATCTAATTCATTTCAGTTGACTATCTGGGCTCATAATGAAAATTCTTGGTCGGGCCCCCAACATGGCCGCAGCACGACTGAAGCTGCTACGACGGTAAATTCACCACTGCTCTATGTAACAATGTTACTAACTCTACCAGATGGTGCTGATTTCAGTCAACAAAATTCCCAATATACTACGCTAAATCAAATGATGTTCTGAAATATTTCGCAAATCCGTTTGGTGCGTAATATTTACTTTCTTTTTTTAACTGAAATAGTCTCATTTTGAATATGGTGTTACAAATCTGTGGAGGAAAAGGGGATGGGACATTAGAATCTTAACATAATTCAGAATCATGAAAAACATGGGCGGTTGCGAACCTGGGTTTTGGAGGGGGGGGGGGGTGAGTTCAACACCACTTATTGGGATTCTAATTAAGTGCGTTACTTGAATGTATGATTTGTCAAGTAACTTTATCCGATGGAAATTTCACGTCCTGCGATCAGGCTGTAGCCGCAGGGACGTCTCGTTATATAGTTTGTCTATAATAATTCCCCAGTGGATATGGTCGCGACCTACCAGAACTCATGGCCCGAGCGGAGGATGTGCGTGTTGACGTGACGTCACGGCAGGGACGCCGTCGTTTATAATGTTGTTTGTCGATTGTGTTAGTGTGTAGTGCTTGGTTTTGAGGACACTAGTTGTGGCTTTCTTTAAAATTGTAATGCACATTGTGGATTCATTGTTATTTCGTCCAAAATAGTGTAACCGTGCGCTGTTGTCAATATTCTAGACATTGGAAATATTGTATTCTAGTAGGTCATGATATTGTCCGCTATACACCCCCACCCAATGTTCCCTTTTAGCTGGGCGGCTGCGCAGCTATCTCACAGACGCCGCGCAACAGTTTCGAGTATCCACGCAGAAAATTTCCATGTAAGTTTGTGTTTATGGGCTGTAAAATTTTGCACCAAAAAAAATGATGCTGTAAAACTGTGCACACAACTGTATGAGTTTGCACACGAACCAGCAAACCCTAAAGGGAACATTGCCTCCACCCCACCCCTTTTTATTTGCTCATTGCGCCACGCGATACGCTCTCATTTGCTCGCCCCCCCCCCCTTCCTCTTTTGCGTCATCCGCACCAAATGCACACATAAAGAACGCATTTGTTACCCACCGCGCATTGATAACTTCCTCTACAAGCAGTGCTAAAAAGAAGGACGAATGAAGGCAGTGAAGATAGAGATGGAAAGGTTACAGCCATGGGGTATTCACGGGCACGATGGTCAGTCATGGCGTACACTTATTGATTTCGCTTTTTTTTTTTTAAGGGGGAGGCGGGGGTACATCCAGAACATAGGTCGACTACTGAAAAATTCACCCCAAAAAAAAAACTATTAAAATTAAAGTTACGAGTGTAAAATTTTCTCCGAAGCTAGAGTTAGAGGAATAGTCATTGTGCCGTAATAACACATAAAATAACCATTGAAAAGGGCAAAATAATAGTTTGCTAACGTTGAAAAAAAAAAAAAGAAAAATGGGTTGCTGGACATTGCATGTGAGACCAAAAAAAAAAATTAGTTACAATGTTTTAAGCTCAAAATATTATACTTTTTTTACCATATAGAAAGAAATATGGATTAGCTTTGGCGATAACTAGGAACAATGATTGTATTGCTGCCATTGCTAGTTGTTGCTGCTTTTTGTAACAAATACGTTTTTATGCACCTTGATCAGCAGCAGTAGGGCCTAAATGTTTTTCTAATGAATTTTATTGGTGCATTGCTTGTATTGGTAATTTTTCCCTTGTTTATATTAAGGTTAATTAATTTTTATTACAAAATAATTTATACGGTGTGTGTGTGGGGGGGGGGTAAATCGGAGTGAGCCTGCTGCGCTGCAAAAGAGGTTAAGAATCCCTGTCCTACAGCATTGACTAGGATAACAACCCCCCGCGGTCAACCATTTTCGTTCCATCCCACTTCATGTGGTAGGCCCCCTAGTCCCAATTCTATGACTCGCGTGTCCACATTTCGCCGAAAATTCTCACGTCGGTCATTGTGATTGCATTCGGATTCTCCTCCTTTGCGCCCTGTAACTTGATGAGAGGCCTTTTTCGGACCTCGCATACCTGTGCCTGTACTGATTCTCTCAGTGACCTTAGTTTAAAAATAAAATAATTATAACTGTTGAATACAAAAAAAATGTTAAAAATGTCTGTAATTTAGGGTTATTAAGTGAAGTTCTGTTGTAATACAAAATTCCGCTTTTCATGTGACGTCACATTGCTTGAGCGCCGCCCCCCCTCCCCCCTTTTCCACCTCGGTCACAAAAACCTGACCCCTTCCCCCTCTAGACCCGTGACGTTATTTATGGATGGCCCCATAGATTAGGCTATACATGTCGGTTTTTAACATTAAAATTAAATCTTTAATGTTGGTTTATAATTTGGTTTCTATTAGTGACAATCTGAGTAAATAATGTGTTTGTTATTTTATTTATTTTGTTTCCTTAGACCAGAAATGTATTTCTCATTTTTATTTAATTTTTTTTAATGCAAAGTACTCAAAGATTTTCACAGGATGAAATAAAAAAAATATTATTTGTTGAATAAATGAATTATAGAATGTTGAAATTATTTTTTGCCAGACTTTATGTGTAAGGGAATGGAAACTGTTCGTTCCGAAAAAACGGGTACGTACAACTAGTTACTAGTTATGTATGCCTATTGATATTAATTTAATTGATTGATCTGAGTCCTCACACTATTATAGGGATAACGATACTTGTCCACGCATCGTTCTGCGCAGTTCCTAAAATGTCGAAAAAACTTGTTCTACAATGTTGCGTACGGCTACACGGTATCATTGGAAAATTGCATACTACGTCACATTTGTTTATTAAATAATTGCTTTTCTCATCACTGACGTATCAGTTTTTGTGTTTCGGTGATATATTGATTTATGCTACGATATTTTTTGTGTATCACGGACAGTATTATTATAATGACTCGGTAGGTTTATAAATCACCCAAAAAACATTTTTGTTTGTAATTTTAGGCAAAAAAGGTTTAGTTGAGTGCGAACTACATTCATTGTATAAGTTTTTTTCCTTTTTTGAGTTATTATCATGACTTTGCCCCTGAAAAGTTATGCATCTCCCAATGGAGTGGGGGTATGAAAATGTCCCAAAATTAATTTTTGTTTTTTTATCGAGAAATCGAAAATGACTATCATTACTGTCAATTATGCAGTGATTTGTTATTTTTAAATCCTTAAACTTTTAACATCTGAATAGTTTAAAATAAATAATTTTACCCCCCAAAAATTAAGAAAAGATTATAATTATAACCAAACTTGAAAAGGTTTATGTAGTGACCAAGGCTTGATTTTAAGTTTTATTTATTTATTACGTTAAAAATTGTGTGCACCGGTACTCAGTTTATCGTTCTTCAGTCAGTTAGTTCTTCATCATTAAACAATACTTATTCGGGAGAATATTACTTAAATTAGGCATATACATCAATAATAATTATAAACAACAGTAATTATAATCCTATTGTCTATTTAGGCCTTAGTTTAATTATTAAGCCAATATTTTTCACTTATACTTATTCTATTAGTATATATATTTAGTTAAGCCTATGGCCTATATTATATACTGTCACTTATACTTATTATTAGGCCTACTTTGACTTCTTATTATCTGACTGTCAACTTAATGATAATTAATAATGTCAAGTTGAAATAGTTAATAAAATAAAAATTAAGTCAATAAGTGTAAAGGCTAAAAGTCAAATAATTATAAGAATATTCATACAGTATTAATTATTATGTATAATTGTAGATAATTTGACAGAAAATTTAAATCTTGTCTGATTGCCATAAAATAAATGATACATGCCTATGCCTATATACTAATGTATATAATATATATTTTACCCAGAAAACTTGTGACGCACTTCTCACATTTCTGGACTATTTTTTCCCACAACTTTTTTTTTATTTTTAAAGATAATTGTACAACATATTTTCAGGAGCCATTCTCAATCAATAAAAGTTTCACATTGAATACATTTTTATTGTGTATAATTATTATTTTAATATTATTATTGTAGGAAAGTTTATAATCCTGGAAATAAATCGAATTTCCACAAAAAATATAAATTAAAAAAAATTTAAAAACACAAATTGCAGATTTATTCCATTTTAAAGTAATAACATCAAATAAATTTTAAATTTTAATTATAATGTTTAAAATATTAAATATTAATATGAGGGAACTTGAAAAAACCTGAAAAAAAAGTTTGAAAATAAATTTAATACAATAGTTGACAATACATTTTAAAACAATATTAATATTAACATTTACCAGTTGATGGAAATTTAAAAATATTCTGAACAGAAAAAATGTGCACAATTATTTTAAAATGTATTCTGAAAAAAATCAAGATTCATCAATTTAAAGTTAAAAATGTCACAGGTTCAACCATTTAAAGTAAAAAAAAAGTCAGATTCATTCATTTAAAGTAAAAAAAGGTCAGATTCATTCATTTAAAGTATCATAAAAAAAGTCACAGGTTCATACATTAAAAGCAAAAAAAAACACAAGTTCATCTATTTAAAATTTTAAAAAAGTCACAGGTTCATCCATTTAAAGTAAAAAAAGTCACAGGTTCATCCATTTAAAGTAATTTTAAAAAGTTACAGGTTCATACATTTAAAGTTTTTAAAAAAGCTACAGGTTAGTTCATTTAAAGTTTTTAAAATTCACAGGTTCATTCATTTAAAGTGAAAAAAAGTCACACGTTCATCCAATTAAATTGAAAAAAGTCACACGTTCAACCACTTAAAGTAATGACACATTAAATTTTAAAATAATGCTGATATAATCCTATAAAATATTAATAGTTACCTTTTTAAACAAAAAAAATTTTCTGAAAAATAAATGAGCAATATTTGTTAAAGTATACTAGTCTACACCAAACAATTCAATGGTTCATACATGTTAAAGTATTGACTCATAATAATTTTCTAAATATATGCAAACTGTAATTAATAGTAGTATTAAAAGTCAAAATGACATTCTATGACAGGAAAATGTTCAAAGTAGTAAAAAACTAATCAAGTGAAAATCATTTTCTTTTAAAATATATTTAAAAATCAATTATTCATAAATGAAGACTTTAAACAATAAATAATCAGCTGACATCCTGAAAAATAACATTTTTAAAAGTATTTAAAAAGTAATCAAAAGTCAAAATCAATTTTTAAGTTTCTAAATATATGAAAATAATAATTAATAGTATTATTAAAAGTCAAAATGACTTCTGTAATAGAAAGTATCATATGTATATTGTTGCCTTTGAAATATACCATGGGTGTCTTGTGACATTTCAGATGTGTGAATGATTACTTTACCCTTATCAAGCACCTCCCTCAGTTCATCCACCTCCAAGAGTGGCTCTCTCCTTTCCTCCGTCGTAGCTTTAAGTGTAGCTTCAGTATCTTGACCCTTACCAACTTTCTCTTGATGGTCTGAGTCCACACTTTCATCTCTAGGGACTTGTAGAGAGGCTTAGCATTATCTTTACTCTTCTCACCTTGACCTCCAAGGACCGGCACCTGGTTACAAATGTTTTATTTTTCCTCTTCTATATCTTAAGATCCCATGATTAATGTATTGATCATTCTGGCTCCTATTCATAAAGAGGGGATTTGCAATGTTTCTCTGCCTGGTATTGAAGAGGATATTTCACTGGTTGCAAGGTCTACTCAGCGAGGGTATCAGGAACTGGGGGTTGGAAGCCCTAAAGAAATAGATGCAAATATGTCAAGAGTTATCTCCTCAATTGTTCCTTTTGGAAGCTTGTTCCAGTCCCTGACTGTCTTTGGCAGGAATGAGCAGTTCCTGTACTGTGTTCATGTTGTTATGAGCCGGAACTGCCTGTCATGGCCTCATTGCTGTCAAGGGGGGGAGAGGATGAGTCTCTGTTTAATGTTGGAGCAGTGGACCAGCCTATTTTTTTATCTTGTACATCATGGAGAGCCTGGATAATTATATTGCTTTAACTACAGTCAGTGCCCTATTTCTTTAATGTTAGGGGAGCCTCTAGCTGCTGCTGCGCTACCTGTGGAAGAAAACTATCTTGTGTTCCGTCCAGTTGAGCTTCTCTATGGTTTTCCTGAATCTGTAACATCAACAGAACTGGGGGAAGGCAATGTCTTCATCTTCTTGGAAACTGATGCTTTAAGTTGCTGCAACAAACAAATTTTCAATATTATTATTCCAGCTTAGCTTTAGTGTTCTTTTCAAACAAAATAGCCTTAGGGCTGGTCCAACAATTTGGAATGCCCTTCCTGTCGGTCTCAGAAACAGCCAGACACTGGAGTCCTTTAAAACCAATTTAAAAACACATCTATTTCGCACACACCTTCTGAAGTGATGTTCCCTACCATTTTTTCCAGTTAATGTATATTGGCTTGTGTTGTTTTTGGTTGAAGAGGATGAAAGACTTTGACTTGGTTTGCTTGTATGTAGTTTTTATAATGTTGTGTTTGGTTTTAAATGTGGTCATTTATAAATTGTTTTCATTTCTCTTTTTAAATATGGTTGAATTTGTACAGCGCTTCGAACTTATAGGGATGAAGCATGTTTTTCAAATAAACTTTGTTATTATTATAATTAGCCTGCTATCCAATTTTTTCAGAGTGCTATAAATAGCAAGCTTTTTTCATTAAAATCTAAACATCAATATGATTTTTTTAAAGGAATAAAATCGTGCCAAGTTTTGTGATACTTGTTAAAGACGGCTAGAATACCTTAAGAATACTATGAGTCAGAAACTTGTGGCTGTGATTGGAGCGGGGGCAAGTGGACTTCCTGCCATTAAATGCTGCCTCGATGAGGGAATGACACTGGTATGCTTTGAAAGAACAGAACATATTGGGGGCCTGTGGCGTTACACAGATGAGCCGGTGGATGGCCAGGGCTGTGTCATGAAATCAACTGTCATCAACACCAGTAAAGAAACAATGGCCTACAGTGACTTTCCAATCCCAGCCAAGTATCCCATCTTTATGCATAACACACAGGCAAGTTACTGCATTCCATGTGTTGTGACACTCAGGTTTGTTTCCAAAGGTTTAAAGTCTATTTAAATATTTGGATATATTAGGAATGGTAGTCGATGTAAAAATATTATTAGGTACCTAATTTATGATCAATCAAATCTTATACGAAATGTATTCTTGCCTTTACACTGCTCCTAATTAATATGTCGTTGAATTAATAGAAAATATTTTGAAAGTTGCTACCATCTGGTGATAAAAATTTTTGTACTTCACATACACATTCAAAATGAAAAGATGTCTCTGTAATTTTAAAATCTAACATGAACCATAAACTTTAATATCTACTATCAGTAATGCTTGTAATATCAGTGATGTCTGAAATATCAGTAATTTCTTTAGTATAATATCAGTAACAAGTAATATTACCCAGCCAGCTGCATTGAAAAATTATGCTAATATGTTTCAGGTGTATGAGTATTTCAAACTGTACGCTCAGAAATTTGACCTGGAGAAGTACATTCAGTTCAACACAGAAGTTCTCTATGTGAAAAGAGCTGACAATTTCTCCGAGCTCGGACAGTGGGAGATAAAGTATCGCAACAAGAGCACAGGGGAGGAGAAGACAGAAATATTTGATGGGGTTCTTGTCTGTACGGGACACCATGCAGAAAAAAATGCACCCACATTCCCAGGACTGAGCCAGTTTCAAGGAAAGGTAAGTGCTCTCTGGTCATAAGCTTATGTCATATCAAATCATCACAATGTAGGAAGAAAATGTTTTCATACAAATGTGGCAGTGAGTTTAATAGATGAAAATGGATTGGCTCTAAAAAGTGAGTTTAGTAGATATTTGGCTCTGTAAAGTGAGTTTAGTAGATAAAATTAGTAGACTCTGTACAGTGAGATTAGTAAATGAAATTAGTTAAGAAATATTAAGTTATTTTTATCCAATATTTTCCTAGGTTATTGAAACATTATTTACAGTGAATTTATTTCAATCTATAGAATATTTATCTGAATACACACACTTAATGTTTCAAGTTTTTTACCTCAAAACTTTGTTGTTCCTTATTTTGCTGCTGAAGATGGCTTTTGGTCTAAACGTTCTCTTTTTATGGTACTGTTGAATCATTTTAGCATACCTAGTTCCACTATTTCCTTCACATAGCTTGAATGCAATCTGTCATTTATCATTGAATATGTTTGATAGAGTTAAAAAAATAATGTAATTTCTTTAATTAAAATTACGACTGGCATCATGTTTTTAAAAATGTGTATATGAAAAAAAATCTATTTGACTATATTCTATGTTAATTTCCCATCAGTAGATGATGTGATTCAGAAATGCAATAGCTGGTATACTTTTCTTTATTCAAAATTAATATACTCTTAAAAACTTAAATATTTCATCTCATCTTAATTGGATTTTTGTCTCCAATTTTTATTTTTTGATGTATTTTCATTAAAAAATTTAATGCAATAATCATACATAAATTGTAATTTTATTATTTATACTTAACACTAGGTGGTCCACACACATGACTATCGTAAGCCTGATGGACTTCAAGACAAAAGAGTTCTAATAATTGGTATAGGCAACTCTGGAGGAGATGCAGCAGTTGAACTCAGCAGGATTGCCTCCCAGGTCAATATTACTGTGTGAATGGCACTTACATAGAATCTCATATGTGTATGTATGAATCATGTATCAAATCTACTTTGTGCAAGGCAGTTAATTAGAATCTCATATATGTTTGTATGAATCTTATGTCATATCTACCGTGTGCATGGAAGTTACATAGAATCTCATAAGTGTATGTGTAAAAGAAATAAGTAAAATTGCATTTTGAATGGATCAAATATGTTTGGTTTATGCATATTGATGAGACACAAACAATTTATGTAAATATAATAATATATGTTAAGCTTTAAGGGCTTTATTTGTGATCAAACAAAATACAAATTCAAACTTTTCAGCAAAAATTGCTTTATCTGTACAAAATGTCTTTAAAATAATTTAATTATCAATTAAAATTAAATAATATGTGTATATCCTACTTCTGCATAAAAAAAGAAGGAAAAAAAAAACAAAACCAGAGAATGGCCACAAGTCCCTAAAGAAAACTAAGATCAGAATAATAGTAAGAAAGTAAATGGAAGTACAATATAAAAACAAGAAAAGGAAAAAAGACATTACAGATATGTAAAATTGTGAATATTGTTAAATAATGTAAATGTAACAAATCTTTTAACCAATTTGTTTTCCATATAAATTCTATCAGGTGTATTATTTGCATTACTACTTGACACTTGGTTAGATCAAACCTCGTTTTTCTTTTTTTCATAAAGTTTAAGATTAATTTTTTAACTTTATTTAATTTGAGCTCTATTCTACCAGCTGCTGATTTTCTTATCTAACCCTTTAGCTACCAGATTTATTATTTATTTATGCTGTATTGCTTGAAAGGGCAAAGACCTTTGAAAGTAGAGTTGGTTTTCCTTTGTACATATTCATTTTTTCACTTTCATATTAATTTAACTCTACAGCAGTCTAAAAAGAGAAATTTCCTGTTAAACATAAGTTTATAAGAAGACAAAAGAGCCAATCGCTGCAAAAAAAAGAAAAAAAAAAATTAAACAGCTCACTGACAGAGCTTGAGAGCTGAGGAATCTAGGTCACTGTGACAAGGCTCACCAAAGCAGATCAAATGTCAAATGTTTGGAAAGCTGACATCCATATTGAGATGGATGTGACCTGAGCATGCACAACAAAATCAGAATTTTGTTAAAGTGATAACCTTGTTTTTCTCATCTTTGGATTCAGAATTTGTTTGTCTGTTTGTTTGTTTCTTGATCATTTTGGCTCCTGGTTTGAATTCAGTTTGAATTGAGTTCTGGCAGATCAGAGTAATGGCTGATCACTAGCACGTCAGAACAGGAGCTAGAAGTATGCCAGAGTTACTACAATGCTTTCATACATAGATTTGTCATGTCAAAGGTAACCTACAATGAAGCATTCAGACACCGATCAAGGGTGACAAACATTGCAGAAATTGTACAGGCAGTTCGCCGATGATGGCCAGGTCATGATTTATAGAATTTCAACAAGCTCATTTTCCAGAACAGCACCAACATGTACAGCCCCAACATGGACAGCCAAAGGAAAACAAAACAGCAAAAGACCTAAAAACGACCTGGTGCAGAATAATAGAAAGGAATCTGTGGAAAAGAAGCATGACCTTGTGGACAACTCTAAAAGAAGTATGACCTTATGGATAACTCTAAAAGAAGCATGCCCTTGTGGACGACTCTAAAAGAAATATGACCTTGTGGACAACTCTAAAAGAACCATGACCTTGTAGACAACTCTAAAAGAAGCAGTTGATAGGCAGAAGTGGCCTTCTATGCATGGCTGCTTCAGAAGTGGCTTTCCTTGTGCGGTTGCCTTTAGAAAGAAGTGGTCTTCCTATTGCGGTTGCTTCAAGCACCAGTTAACACACTATAACTTAATGAATTTATTATAATTAAATCCAAGATGTAAGAAGATATAGAACCTATCTATTGTAAGTAGATATAATAGGGTCTAACTATTGTAAGAAGATATAGGGCCAAACTATTGTAAGAAGATATAGGGCCAAACTATTGTAAGAAGATATAGGGCCAAAATATTGTAAGAAGATATAGGGCCAAAATATTGTAAGAAGATATAGGGCCTAACAACTGTTTCCAGCTAAAGGCAGAAAATTTTTAGTTTAATTTCAAATTCATAAATAACTCAAACAAACTTTCCTAACAATTATATTCAGAGTTTTCAACCCAATCTCTTTTATTTGTTCAGGTTTTTCTCAGCACCAGACGCGGAACATGGATACTGCACCGCGTGGCAGCTGAAGGTTACCCAGGTGACATGATCTTTGCTAAGCGTATATACGTGTTATTACAACAGTATTTTCCAAATCTAATCAACAAATTCATGAAGAAAGAAGTTAATAAAAGAATCAACCATGACCTTTACAGGTAGGTCGAGTGAATAAATTAGTATGGTTAATGATACCCTAAGTAGCAGGCTTAAAGTGCTAAAAGCTTGAGTCTCGGGTTTTGTTTGTCAGAAGGTCAGTTGCCACAGGTGTGATGTGATCAGGGCTAGATACCACAGTCATGAGTCAACAGTTGATATTACACGTGCATTGTGTAGAGTCAGGTTAAGTACCCCATGTGGTGTATCACCAGGTCAGGTAGCACCGTTGAGGCAGAGATATACGTTTGTGTCAAGAGAAGCTGAGAATGGTAAGAAAAACAATGAAACAGTAGAGGATGGATCAAGACATGTAGGTCTGGTAGCACCATAGGCATCTATTATTAGCATATGTAATGTATGTGAAAGAATGTATTTTTTTAAATGTCCCATCCGCCTGACCCCTGACATATCTCTGTTCTCAAATTCCATCAGCCAGGCCCCTGACATATCTCTGTTCTCACGTTTCATCAGCTTGACCCCTGACATATTTCTGTTCTCACATTCCATCAGCCTGACCCCTGATATATCTCTGTTCTCACAGTCCATCATTCTGACCCCTGACATATCTCTGTTGTCACAACCCATCAGCTTGACCCCTGACTTTGATGTCTTTCAACAACACCCTTTGGTCAACGATGACATGCCCAATAGAATCATCTGCGGCGCCATCAAGATCAAGACTGACATCAAACGTTTCACTGAGGCTGGTGTCGAGTTCATCGATGGCACCAAGGAAGATAACATTGATGTGGTTCTGCTGGCCACAGGCTACACATTTGGTTTCCCATTCATTGATAAAGAGGTAACACTGAATTTCTGTGAGTTTCTATATAGTGCTACACATTCATTGATAAAGAGGTAGCACAGAATTTCAGTGAGTTTATGTATAGTACTACACATTCATTGATATACAGGTAAAGTTGATTAGAGACGGGAATTTTATTCCAGCCTGATTTAACTTGTGGCATTATTCTAGGCTAATCACTTTTACTTAAAATTTCTAGTTTACTCAGAAATATTATGTTGCTATTTTAAGTAATGGTATTATTTCATCCAAACTTTTATTAGTCAGTGTAGCGTGAATTTTTCTCATTGAAAGTTTTTATCAAACTCGGGGGGAAAATAAAGTTTTGACTGTGATTGTTGAATGGGGCACTCAAAGAATTAAATTACATAGAATAAAGAAGGAAAAAGTATTGGTGTTTTGGAGTGTCACGTACTGATAGCAAAACATGAATTTGCTTCCCATCACAAGCCAGCAGACCTTTTTGTTTGTAGAGCGAGGCTTTTCACTGTAAGATGCTAAAACCATTGTAATGCTAAAACTCAGAAATGTTCTGAAAGGTTTTTTAAAAAATTTACCATCATTTCAGGTGTGTGCTAAATCTCTTCTTTTTATTTCAGATCATTGATGTCAAGAACAACAGAGTCCAGCTGTACAAGTACATGTACCCGCCTGACATTGAACACAACACCCTGGCTGTGATTGGCTGCTTTCAGCCCCTGGGGGCCATCATGCCCATCTCTGAGATGCAGTGCCGCCTAGCCACACGTGTCATCAAAGTAGGTCATTGTAGTTTTTTTTTCTTGGAAACATTCGGTCAAGACATCTTCCCAGGTAACAATGATGAAAACATTTAGATTCCATGGGAAGTACATAGTGGCATGTTTTTTTTTAAAACTTTCGTAAAATAATGTTACATTTGATAGAAAATTTGTTGTGAAAATCATAACCACCAATGTCCTAATGATAAAAATAATATTTACGACACTGATGGGGAAATTGTGACAGAAGGATATTGTTATGGCATATATGTAGGGCTAATTTTAGCCATGATCACTTTTCTCCCCATTTTTTGTTTTGATTTTGACTTAACCTATTAATTGTGTAGCTTTTTGTAACTCCTTTTTTTACCCGCACCTCCCTTGATTGGGAAAAGGTTGTTTACATTTGAATATGTTCTATTTGTTCTAAAGAATGCCATCAGGTGACTATATTTCTAGATTTTCTTAACTTAGATGTTTCTGATTTAATGCCTATATATAGCCCAGTGGCTTTCCTAACCAGCAATGACATTTTTGCTATATAATCTCAAGTCAGATCTAGTCTCAGGAACTTTGTCAGAACAATGTTACCCTTGGACAGCCTCTCGTTACATTTAGGAAATGAATTAGGTGGTGGAAATCTAATAGCTTATCCCATCCTCACTCTAAATGAATCTCAAGAGGAAGATCCAGAGTTATACCCAGCCAGGATCATGAGTTCAAACATCTCAGAAAAAGGGATTTCACTTTTTTTCGCATGTCTCAGTGAAGAGTCAAATAACCCAAGACACCAACATTCATGCAGCTTATCGAGGAGCATAAGAGTGATCAAGAAATTGCTTAACTTCAAGACTTTGATTCAAGAAGAAGTTGAACATGATCCTGCCACTACCTGCCAGATGATAGGCTTATGAGAATATGGCAACCTCCAGATGCAGCAGCTGATGAAGAACGGAGGGTTTTTCATCATATAGTAGTTCCTACCCCTTCCTGGAACAACATACTGAACTCAGCCCATGACTCACATTTGGAAGTAAATAAGAATTATCACACAAAAACATTGCACTATTTTGGCCCAAATAAAATAAGGATGTAGTTGATTACTGTTGATTACTGCAGATTCTGTCATGCTTGTCAAGTGGTAGGAATCAACATGTGACTGTTTGCCACTAGAGAAGCAGTTCAAGAATCACTTGGATTCAGCCCCTTTGAACTGGTGTTTGACGGTATGGTTAGCAAACCCTCTTAAACTTTTAAAAGATACGTGGATGTCACTGACACCTACCAAAAAAGTTTTGGATTATGTATATCAGAAGTACTACCCAACTTAAATGAAATACTATGACATATATCATTAACAGAAAATATATTTTTTTAATCAGATTTTGTTTTACTTTTTCTTCATGTACATTGAAAATATGTAACTGTTCATTTTGTAATTTGTTGAGCAATTTTTGTGAACTATTTTGTATGAAAGAAATGTACTTACTTTTATTTTGGTAATAGTTCATCTAGTGGAAAAAGAAATCCATTTTAACATGTAAATTCTTTTTTTTAAAGAGGGAAGGTGTTATGGCATATGTTAATTTTAGCCACCAACACTTGTCTCCCCTTACTGTCAAATCTTAAAACAGATTAAATTTTCAAAACCATATAATGGTACGTAACTATTCCCATAGGGTGACACTGTCTTACCCCCAAGAGGCATCAAGTGGCAGGACATACGAGAGAAGGAAGCCGCCATGGCCCAGAGATATGTGAAATCACAGCGTCACACCATTCAAGTTGATTACATTCCTTTCATGGATGAACTCGCCAAACTGGTCGGATGCAATGTAAACTACTGTAAGTGCTTGAGTCCTGTATTGGGTTAATCTCTTATGTCAACTGTTGTAAGTGCTTGACCCCTGTTGTGGGTTAATCTCTAATGTTAACAGTTGTAAGTGCATGATCCCCAAACTTGGTCAGTGTCCAGTGCCAACTGCAGTAAATGCATGACCTTTTTATTGAGTCAGTGTCCAATATGAAATGCAGTAAGGGCCTGACCCCTGTAATGACTCAGTGACCAGTGCCAACTACACTTAGTGCTTGACCACTGGACTGGATTAATATCCGGAATTAACTAATGTGTAAGTGCTAGACCCCTGTACTGAGTCAGTGTCCAGTGCAAACTACTGTAATCTCTGGACTGGGTCAGTGCCCGCCCTTTGTTTATTCATGTGATTATTTCAGTTCTCACATGTTTCTCCTGTGCTTCAAATTTCTCTTAACCTTACTAAAAACTGTTGCATGTAACAAATTGTCATGTAAACAAACTGTCATGTAAATCTGTCTTGTAAAAGCTGTCATTATTTTATTACCATGACCAAGATACATTTTGTCAATGGGATGTAAAACTAATTTGAAGAACTTTATTTCAGGCGAGCTAATAAAAGACCCAGTTTTGGCACTCCACGCATTGTTTGGGACAGTAACTCCATATGTTTACAGGCTTTGTGGGCCTGGGAAGTGGTCAGGGGCACGTGACGCCATTTTGACCCAGTGGGACCGTACAGTTGCTCCTCTAAAAACAAGACCTCTGCCGTGTCATCACAAAGCAAGTTGGAAGGATAGCTACCTCTTCAAACTGGGAGTTGTTTTAATTTTGTTTTTTGTCATAAGATTTTTGTTTTCCCTGTTATGAAATTGATTTTCAAATTTTTACCAAGACAATAGGATATACACTTTAAAAAGTATAATTGTCTAAAATATTTTGATTAAGTCCATACCCGTATTATATAAATGGCAGCACAATAATATTAAATGTGATTAATTCTTTTTTAAATTACCTTTAATGTGACATTTTTTATTGTAATTTATGATTTATTCATACTTGGAAATTTTATAATAATTTGCAAATTTCTTAGAGCAATTTAAAAAAAAATTAATTATCTTAATAGCTTGACTTAGTGTAAACACATGAGTTCACACAGTTTAATGAATAACATTATATTTATATATAATTCTTGTTCATTTTGTGAATCACTTTACTGGTACTTGTAATTTTCTATCTGAACTTCTACTTCTGCCCATCATAAAGACAGAGATTAACAACTATAGAATATGTCAGATTTTGGCTGACCAACATTCATAATCCGCTACAAAACTACAATGTAACTCTGGCATAAAATGAATATTTTAGATGAAGGCTAATCAACACTCATATTTCTCAAGGAAGTTGGTTTAATATTTAAAAAATATACTTCCTTAATGTAATGGAAAAAGTGTGTATTTACAGGTGGGTTGGACTGCGACAAAGCTAAGTATTTTATTGAGAAAATTTGTGTTAATAAAGCAATATATATTTTTATTCTATATTTGAGGGACCACAATCAATTTATTGTTCATTCTGGCTCCTAGTTTGAATTCAGAGTTTGGCTTCTCTTAAATGAGATGCCATCCAAGGCTAATGAGTCCCATCCACTGAGGGTGCTTGGGATATTTTTGCTTGTCTAGGCTTTGGTTGGGATTGAACTCCTGACCACCAGCTATTTGGATTTAGTTAGTTTAGAATTATTAACTTTACCCTTTGGATTTAGTTAGTTTAGAATTATTAACTTTACCCATTGCTCTGTGTTATTAATTAATTTAGATATACCTTTTTTTATCTAAGGTACATTTTTTATATTTAAAAAAAATGTTTATACCTGTATTTTTAATTTTTTTTTAAAATGCTATAAATTTTATAAATTATATTTACATTAATTTGAAAATTATCCCAATATTTAAATGACATGCAACTACTTTGATGCATGATTTCTATTTATACTCTTGTTTGCTAATCAGACTTTGCTAAAATACTTCATACAAAATGTTAATGTAATATAATATTTCAGAAAAATTGTTCTTTGTTGTTATTCAATGTGATACCAAGATTTGTGTATTCTTTGTGGAGCACTTTTCATAGTTGTTTTTTTTAAACCATAATATTCTTAATTCTATCAGCTAAGTTTTCAAATGTTTGTTTATTTAATGTAAACTGCTCAGTGTGCTTATTGAGAGACCACCACTGACATTTTTTTAAAAGAAATAAAGAAAAGCCTTTAAACACTTTTATCTCTATGAGTGATTGTATTGTTGAGATGGAATTTAAATGAGATGAGTAAAGTTGTATGAAAACAATATTAAAAATACCTCTGAGAATAGAATGCAATTCGTTTTTTTTTTTTAATTAAAGTTTTAAAAAAAAACTCTTTAACAAATTGTTATTGTTTTTGATACTAGTTTCACTTAATAGAATGTGTGTGAAATTTCGGGATATATATATAATTTAAAAGGTGGTAAATGATTTTAAAAATTTGCTTCATGTAGTCTAATATTTTCTCCCAATCTATTATTAACTCTCAATTCCTTGGCAGCGATTTACAGAAAAATTACCACCTTCTTAAAAATGAGAGGAAAAAAAAAATGTAACTGGAAATTTTGATTTGTGTTCAAAAATCCCTCTCCTTTGTTTGGAGATTTTTTAGAGCTTGTCCATTTTGGAAAACAAGTGGAAAACTGAACACTGTATTAGCTGGAAGACAAGTGGATAACTGAACACTGTATGAGCTGGAAGACAAGTGGCAAACTGAACACTGTATTAGTTGGAAGACAAGTGGAAAACTGAACACTGTATGAGCTGGAAGACAAGTGGAAAACTGAACACTGTATGAGTTGAAGACATGTGGAAAACTGAACACTGTATGAGCTGGAAGACAAGTGGAAAACTGAACACTGTATGAGTTGAAGACATGTGGAAAACTGAACACTGTATGAGCTGGAAGACAAGTGGCAAACTGAACACTGTATTAGCTGGAAGACAAGTGGCAAACTGAACACTGTATGAGCTGGAAGACAAGTGGCAAACTGAACAATGTATGAGCTCAATTCACACTTTTAAAGAAGAATAAGAAAAACATGATGTTTCAAAGATTGTGCATTTATGATTAAATTTTTTTTAAAAATATATTAATTAAGTTTGGTGTGGGGGGGATATGTCAACAACAGTAGATAATGTATGGTTAATGAATAATCAATATATTTTCGAATTTTACTCCAGTAAAAAGAAGAAAAAAAACGCAGAAAAACATGAAAAGAGACTCAATATCTAAAAATGCCAAATAACTGGTTCCCTTTATGTCATAGAAGTTTGATTCCAATTGAGCTTGCTGAATTCCCTCACGGCAGTTGCAACAGCTACTGGCATCGAACATAAAATGGACAATGCAAATATCACAGTCTCAAAATTTTCACTCAGCTTAAATTCAACAAATTCCCAATACACTGCGCTAAATGATATTCTTAAATATTTCGCAAATTCGTTTGGTGTGTAATGTTTACTTATATATGTGGTAGAAAGGGGAAGGGGGGGGGGGG
>CAXITT010000167.1:665830-726614 GCA_964033795.1 Lymnaea stagnalis
CCCCCCCCCCCCCCCCGTCATGCAAACCAAATGCACACACAAAAAGACGCATTCGTTACCCACCGTGCATTGATAACTTTCCCTACAAGCAATGCTAAAAAGAAAGACGAATGAAGGCGCTGAGGAGAGAGATGGGAGAGTTTTAAAAAGCCATGGGATATTCACGGGCACAATGGTAATTCATGTCGTACGCTTATTGACTTCGCTTTTAAAGAGGGTGCGGAGCCCTGCACTGATTCCAAACATGTTTTAAAACTAGCATAGTGTCAATACACGTAAATTCCCTACTAAAATAGCTTTATTACCCATCAATACCCAACGAAAACAGCATCAGTACCCGTCACTACGAATGTTCCCTTTAAGCTGCGCGGCTGCGCAGCTATCCCACGCAGCATTTTAGAGTCCCGCGCAGCAAATTTCCATATAAGTGTGTGTTTGTGGGCTGTAAAATTTTGCACACAAAAAATTGATGCTGTAAAACTTTACACATAACTGTATGATTTTGCACATGAACCAACAAACCTTAGAGGGAACATTGGTCACTACCCACTCTTTATAGAGTCAATACAACTAAGCTTTTGTGGACGGACATTATTATGGAGCGCCATCTGGAATTATTTTTTATAGATTAAGCATCTCTTCCCGTATTTCTGGTTCTGGTAATGTTTCGTTGCTGCATCCATGTACTGGCTTTTTTGGAACGGTTGGGGGGTATGATGTTGCTATTCTAATAGCTCCTAGCTGATGCCAGGGCAGCCTTGAAGCTTCCGACTGATGTCGAGTTCACAGTTGCATCGTTCAGTTTGTTCCATGCTATTATTGTGCGTGGAAAGAAAGATTGTTGATACTGCACTGTTTTGCACTGAGGCACTTTGAAGCATTTGCTATTGTTTCTGGTGTAATTGTTTATGGGAATGTCAGTGGTGAAATCAGTATCGCGCAAAGTGGTTGCGTTGCCCCTACCAGTTTAGTATAATAACTAACTATCAATCTTTTTCGAAACATCAGGCATCAGTAATGAATTATAATGAATCGCGCTATACCTTGGTCTAGGTACCATGTATATCAAAGTCAAAGTGGTAACGCCATATAGTATATAGTCTTACAATTACAAGTTACAAGGAAATCGTATTTAAAGGCCGTATTAGTAAAATTGAATGCTTTTAATTTTTAACAGTCATTCATACATTATACATGTCGTTTTTTAACATTTAAGTAAAATCTTTAATGTTGGATTAAAATTTGGTTTTTAATAGTGACAATCTGAGTAAATAATGTGTTTGTTATTTTATTTATTTTGTTTCCCTAGACCGGAAATTTATTTCTGATTTTTAATTTTATTTTTTTTTTATTTTAAGAGCCAGTACTCAGTACAACCAAGAAACGAAAACTCAAATTTTCACATGGTCAAATGATAAAACATTTTTTGTTGAAAAAATTTCTTGCCAGACTTTATTTATAAGGGAATTGAAACTGATCATACCGAAAAGGGGTACGTACAACTAGTTTTGTATTGATTAATCTGATCCCTCATACTCTTACTCATACTCATACTCATACTTTCATACTCATATTCATATGTTGAAGTAGTTAAGAATAAGTAAGTCAATAAGGGCGAAGGTCAAAAGTCAAATTATAATTTTATAATAATCATATTAATATTCATACAGTAGTCAGTAGTATTAGTATTAGTATTTTTGTAAATAATTTGACAGAAATATTAAATCTTGTCCGATTGCCATAAATGATACATACATAGATTATATGGTATATATTTTACCCAGAAAACCCACTTTTCCCATTTCTGCGCTATTTTGTCAAAAAAAATTTTAATTTTTTTAATTAAAGATAATTGTACACAAATTTCAGGTGCCATCCTCAATGCAATAAAAGATTCACATTGCATAAATATTTATTGTGTTTAATTATTAGTATTATTATTGTAGGAAAGTTGAAAAAATCCTGGATAAAAAAGAATTTCAACCAAAAAAAAATAATTTTAAACTGAAAAACACAAAATGGCAGGTTAATTCCATTTTAAAGTAATAACATCAAATAAATTTAAAATTTTAATTATAATGATTAAAATATTTATTTGAGGGAACTTGAAAAGTCCTGAAAAGAAATGATGAAATTGTTATAGGCCTACCTTTATTTTTTTAAAAATTGTACAAAAAATAAATAATAAATTGTTTATATTATAGTTTATTTAAATAATTTACATGAAATAAATTTGTAATAAGTGCTAACATTAATATTTTTATGATGGGAAACTGAATAATTCCTGTACAGAAATATAGAAAAGGTATTAATGAATAAATCAAATATAGAGTCAAAGCTGAAAACAAAACAAAAAAGTCACAGGTTCATGCACTTAAATAAAAAAAGTCACAGGTTCATTCATTTAAAGTGAAAAAAAGGTCACAGGTTCGTACATTTAAATTAATAAAAAAGTCATAGTTTCATTCATTTAAAGTGAAAAAAAATTGGCAGGTTCATTCATTGAAAGTGGCGGAAAAAAGTCACAGGTTCATCCATTTAAGTGAAAAAAAAGTCACAGTTTGGTACATTTAAAGTAAAAAAAGTCACAGGTTCATCCACTTAAAGCAAAAAAAGTCACAGGTTCATCCACTTAAAGTAAAAAAAAGTCACAGGTTCATCCATTTAAAGTGAAAAAAGTCACATTTTCACTCATTTAAAGTTTTAAAAAGTCACAGGTTCATACATTTAAAGTAATTTTAAAAAATCACATGTTCATCAATTTAAAATTTTAACCATATATGTCACATTGTCATCTATTTGAAGTAAAATAAGTCACAGGCTCATCCACTTAAAGTGAAAAAAAAGTCACAGGTTCATACATTTAAATTTAAAAAAAAAAAAGTCACAGGTTAATTCATTTAAAGTGAAAAAAGTCTACAGTTCATACATTTAAATTTTTTTTTTTTTAAAAATAACATATTTAACCAAAAAAAAAAAAAAAAAAAAAATAAAAAAAAAGTCAAAGGTTAAAACATTTAAATTTAAAAAAAAAAAAAGTCACAGGTTAATTCATTTAAAGTGAAAAAAGTCTACAGTTCATACATTTAAATTTTTTTTTTTTTGAAAGTCACATGTTCAACCACAAAGTAAAAGAAAAAGTCACATTTTCATTCATTTAAAGTTTTAAAAAGTCACAGGTTCATACATTTAAAGTAAAAGTCATAAGTTCATACATTTAAAGTAATGAAAAAAAACATGTTCATCAATTTAAAGTTTAAAATAAGTCACATGTTCATCCATTTGAAGTAACATAAGTCACAGGCTCATCTACTTACAGTGAAAAAAATTCACAGATACATTCATTTAAAGTGAAAATAAAAGTCACAAGTTCATCCACAAAGTAAAAAAAAGTCATAGGTTCATACATTTAAAGTAAAAAAGAGTCACATGCTCATCCATTTAAAGTTTTTAAAAAGTCACAGGTTCATCCATTTAAATGTATTAAATTTTAAAATAATGCTGATATTAATCCTATAATATTAATAGTTAACTTTTTAAAAACAAAAATGTTCTGAAAAGTAATATGAGAATTATTTTTTAAAGTATTCTAGTCAAAACCAAACAATAAATCAATGGTTCATACCTGTTAAAGTAGTGACACATAATAATTTTCTAAATATATGCAAACAGTAATTAATAGCAGAATTAAAAGTCAAAATAACATTCAATGACAGGAAATTGGTCAAAGTTTTAAAAGATAATCAAGGGAAAATCATTTTTTTTTTAAATATATAAAAAAAAATCAATGGTTCATAAATGAAGAATTTACACACAATAAATAATCAGCTGGCATCCTGCACAAGAAAAATTGTAAAAGTATTTAAAAAGTTATCAAAAGTCAAAATCAATTTTTAAAAAACCCAACAAAATCAATGGCTCATTAATTAAGAGTTTACATTTTATAATTTTCTAGATATATGCAAACAATGATTAATAAAAGTATTAAAAGTCAAGATGACATCCTGTAAAAGAAATAAATGTATATTGTTGCCTTTGAACTATCCCATGGGTGTCTTGTGACATTTCAGATGTGGGAATGATGACTTTATTTATTTATTTATTTAGGCATTTTTATATAGCGCTTACCATAAAGCTCTAAGCGCTTTACAATTGTTGAAACATGTAAATTAAGTAAATAAAAATGAGACACTAGGATAGTAACTACTATACTATAGAAACAATGAAAATGGCTATAAAACGAGGACACTTTGACACTTCAGGATCAACCCGAAACAGAAAATGAGGTAGGGCAAGGAGGGTGCATCAGAGGTCATAGGCGGACCTAAACTTTACCCTTATCAAGCGCCTCCCTCAGTTCATGCACCTCCAAGAGTGGCTCTCTCCTTTCCTCCGCCGTAGCCATTAATGTAGCTTTCAACTCAAAAAACCTCCTGCTGTAGTTTGGGGATTTTCTTCAGCATCTGGTTCCTTCTGCTCAGTATACTGCCTTTCTCCATGTTGGTTGTTGAACCTCACAGCTGTTATTCCAAGTGTAATACCTTGATCTTCAGTGCTGTCTTCTCTCATTTCAGTATTAAATACAGTCAGTGCCCAAATTCTTTAATGTTAGGGGAGCCTCGAATTGCTGCTGAGGTACCTGTGGAAGAAAACAATTTCCCTCCGGTTGAGCTTCCTATAGAATCAATACTCATCCTGTTTTCCTGAAGCTGTAACATCAACAGAACTGGGGGAAGTCAATGGCTGCATCTTCTAGGAAACTGGAGCTTTAAGTTGCTGCAACGAAAAAACTCTCTATATTATTATTCCAGTTTAGCTTTAGTGTTCTTTTCAAACTAAATAGCCTGCTTTCCAATTTTTTCAGAGTGCTATAAATAGCAAGCTTCTTTCATTAAAATTTAAACATCCATACATTTTTTTAAAGGAATTAAATCGAGCCTGGGTTTGTGATATTGGTTAAAGACAGCTAGAATACCTTGAGAATACTATGAGTCAGAAACGTGTGGCTGTGATTGGAGCGGGGGGAAGTGGACTTCCTGCCATTAAATGCTGCCTTGACGAGGGGCTGACAGTAGTATGTTTTGAAAGAACAGAACATATTGGGGGCCTGTGGCGCTACACAGACGAGCCGGTAGATGGCCAGGGCTGTGTCATGAAATCAACTGTCATCAACACCAGTAAAGAAACAATGGCCTACAGTGACTTTCCAATCCCAGCCGAGTATCCCATCTTTATGCATAACACACAGGCAAGTTACTGCATTCCATGTGTTGTGACACTCAAGTTTGTTCCCAAAGGTTTAAAGTCTATTTAAACATTTGGATATATTAGGAATGGTAGTTGATGTAAAAATATTATTAGGTACCTAATTTATGATCAATCAAATCTTATACAAAATGTATTCTTGCCTTTACTCTGCTCCTCAAATGTAAACATGTATGTACGTTGCAGAATTTTAGTTAAAAAATTATGCATATGTGTTTCAGGTGTATGAGTATTTCAAACTGTATGCTCAGAAATTTGACCTGGAGAAGTACATTCAGTTCAACACAGAAGTTCTCTATGTGAAAAGAGCTGACAATTTCTCCGAGCTCGGACAGTGGGAGATAAAGTATAGCAACAAGAGCACAGGGGAGGAGAAGACAGAAATATTTGATGGGGTTCTTGTCTGTACGGGACACCATGCAGAAAAACATGCACCCACATTCCCAGGACTGAGCCAGTTTCAAGGAAAAGTAAGTTCTTTCTATTCATAAGCTTATGTCAAATAAGATTATAACAGTCTCAGATCATAAGCGTATGTCATATCAAATCATCATAATGTGGGAAGAAAATGTTTTCATAAAAATGTGGCAGTGAGTTTAGCAGATGAAATTAGTTGGCTCAGAAAAGTGAATTTAGTAGATGAAATTAGTAGGCTCTGTAAAGTGAGCTTAGTAGATGAAATTATTTGGCTCAGAAAAGTGAATTTAGTAGATGAAATTAGTTGGCTCAGTAAAGTTAGCTTAGTAGATGAAATTTATTGGCTCAGTAAAGGGAATTTCTTAGATGAAATTAGTTTGCTCAGTAAAGTGAATTTAGTAGATGAAATTAGTTGGTTCAGTAAAGTCAATTTAGATGTTAAAATTAGTTGGCTCAGTAAAATGAGCTAAGTAGATGAAATTAGTTGGCTCAGTAAAGTGAATTTAGTGGACGAAATTAGTTGGCTCAGTAAAGGGAATTTAGTAGATGAAATTAGTTGGCTCAGTAAAGTAAATTTAGTAGATGAAATAAGTTGGCTCAATAAAGTTAGCCTAGTAGATGAAATTTGTTGGCTCAGTAAAGGGAATTTAGAAGTTGAAATTAGTTGGCTCTGTAAAGTGAGCTTAGTAGATGAAATTATTTGGCTCAGTAAAGGGAATTTCTTAGATGAAATTAGTTTGCTCAGTAAAGTGAATTTAGTAGATGAAATTAGTTGGTTCAGTAAAGTCAATTTAGATGTTAAAATTAGTTGGCTCAGTAAAATGAGCTAAGTAGATGAAATTAGTTGGCTCAGTAAAGTGAATTTAGTGGACGAAATTAGTTGGCTCAGTAAAGGGAATTTAGTAGATGAAATTAGTTGGCTCAGTAAAGTAAATTTAGTAGATGAAATAAGTTGGCTCAATAACGTTAGCTTAGTAGATAAAATAAGTTGGCTCAGTAAAGGGAATTTAGAAGTTGAAATTAGTTGGCTCTGTAAAGTGAGCTTAGTAGATGAAATTAGTTGGCTCAGTAAAGGGAATTTCTTAGATGAAATTAGTTTGCTCAGTAAAGGAAATTTAGTAGATGAAATTAGTTGGTTCAGTAAAGTCAATTTAGATGTTGAAATTAGTTGGCTCAGTAAAGTTAGCTTAGTAGATGAAATTAGTTGGCTCAGTAAAGTCAATTTAGATGTTGAAATTAGTTGGCTCAGTAAAGTTAGCTTAGTAGATGAAATTAGTTGGCTCAGTAAAGTGCGCTTAGTAGATGAAATTAGTTGGCTCAGTAAAGTGAATTTAGTAGATAAAATTAGTTGACTCAGTAAAGGGAATTTAGTAGATAAAATTAGTTGGCTCAGTAAAGTTAGTTTAGTAGATGAAATTAGTTCGCTCATTAAAGTGAATTTAGCAGATGAAATTTGTTGGCTCTGTAAAGTTAGCTTAGTATATGAAATTAGTTGGCTCAGTAAAGTAAATTTAGTAGATGAAATTAGTTGGCTCAGTAAATGGAATTTAGTAGATGAAATTAGTTGGCTCAGTAAATGGAATTTAGTTGATGAAATAAGTTGTCTCAGTAAAGTGAGCTTATTAGATGAAATTTGTTGGCTCAGTAAAGTGAATTTAGAAGTTGAAATTAGTTGGCTCTGTAAGTGAGCTTATTAGATGAAATTAGTTGTCTCAGTAAATGGAATTTCTTAGATGAAATTAGTTTGCTCAGTAAAGTGAATTAAGATGTTGAAATTAGTTGGCTCAGTAAAGTGAATTTAGTAGATGAAATTAGTTGGCTCAGTAAAGTTAGCTTAGTAGATGAATTTTTTGGATCAGTAAAGTGAGCTTATTAGATGAAATTAGTTGGCTCAGTAAAGTGATTTTGAAGTTGAAATTAGTTGGCTCTGTAAAGTAAATTTAGTAGATGAAATAAGTTTGTTCTATAAAGTGAATTTAGTAGATGAAATCAGTTGGCTCAGTAAAGTGAATTTAGTAGATGAAATTAGTTTGCTCAGTAAAGTGAGTTTAGTAGATGAAATTAGTTGGCTCAGTAAAGTTAGCTTAGTAGATGAAATTTGTTGGCTCAGTAAAGGGAATTTAGTAGATGAAATTAGTTTGCTCAGTAAAGTGAGTTTAGTAGATGAAATTAGTTGGCTTAGTAGATGAAATTAGTTGGCTCAGTAAAGGGAATTTATTAGATGAAATTAGTTGGCTCAGTAAAGTGAAGTTAGTAGACGAAATTAGTTGGCTCAGTAAAGGGAATTTAGTAGATAAAATCAGTTGGCTCAGTAAAGTGAATTTAGTAGATGAAATCAGTTGGCTCAGTAAAGTGAATTTAGTAGATAAAATAAGTTGGCTCAGTAAAGGGAATTTAGAAGTTGAAATTAGTTGGCTCTGTAAAGTGAGCTTAGTAGATGAAATTAGTTGGCTCAGTAAAGGGAATTTCTTAGATGAAATTAGTTTGCTCAGTAAAGGGAATTTAGTAGATAAAATTAGTTGGCTCAGTAAAGTCAGTTAGTTTAGTATATGAAATTAGTTGGCTCAGTAAAGTAAATTTAGTAGACGAAATTAGTTTTCTCAGTAAATGGAATTTAGTAGATGAAATTAGTTGTCTCAGTAAAGTGAATTTAGTAGATGAAATTAGTTGGCTCTGTAAATGAGCTTAGTAGATGAAATTAGTTTGCTCAGTAAAGTAAATTTAGTAGATGAAATTAGTTGGCTCAGTAAAGTGAATTAAGTAGTTGAAATTAGTTGGCTCAGTAAGTGAGCTTAGTAGATGAAATTAGTAGGCTCAGTAAAGGGAATTTAGTAGATCAAATTAGTTGGCTCAATAAAGAGAGTTATCTACATGACATTAGTTGGCTCAGTAAAGGGAATTTAGTAGATGAAATTAGTTGGTTCAGTAAAGTGAGTTTAGCAGATGAAATTATTTGGCTCAGTAAAGTGAATTTATTAGATGAAATTATTTGGCTCAGTAAAGTTAGTTTGTTGACTTAATATGTAAAATTTAATAAATACTAAGTTATATTTATTCAATATTTTCTCAGGTTATTCAAAAAATGTTTACAACAGGCCCGCACAACACACGGCCGCAGGCCACACACACACTTTGCAGCTCGCGAAGTAACTAAATATTCTTTTTTATTGTTATTTTCTAAATAACTTTCCCCACCGTCCTATTTTCGTTTTGCCCACACAAGTTTTTCATAAAGTATAATGGTCCGCCTAACATTTTGAGTTGTGCTGCCCTTGATTTACAGTATTATTATCTCAATCTGAAGAATATTTATCTGTGACAAACTGACATAAAACAGGAATGAATGCAGACACTTTAGTTAACTCTTTTCTTAGTTGTGTCTTGTTTTTTTGCTGAAGAAGGCTTTTAGCCGAAACTTTCTCATGTTACTGTCCTGTTAAATCATTTTAAACTTCAACATTCAACATACCTTGTTCCACTATTTCCTTCATACAGCTTGAATGTAGTCTTTCATTTATGATTGAATATGTTTGGTAGAATTAAAAAAATGTTTCTTTAATTAAAATCATGTTTTTTAAAAATGTGTATTGATGGGAAAAAAAGCCATTTGTTCATATTCTATCTTAATTCCTCGTCTCATGACTCATACATGCAATAGCTACGATACTTTTATCTATTAAAAATTAACAAACTCTTAAAAATTTTAATATTTTATTTAATCTGTAATTGAATTTTTTTTTCCAAGTTTTATTTTTATTTATTAATTTAATGCAAGAATCATACACAAATTGTTGAGGTACAAAGTTTTATAATTCATACTTAACACTAGGTGGTTCACTCGCATGACTATCGTAAGCCTGATGGATTTCAAGACAAAAGAGTTCTAATCATTGGTATAGGCAACTCTGGAGGAGATGCAGCAGTTGAGCTCAGCAGAGTCGCCTCCCAGGTCAATATTACTGTGTATATGACAGTTACATAGAATCTCACATGTGTATGTGTAAAAGACGAGTAACATTTTTAATGGATAAAATATGTTTGGTTTATGTATATTAATGAAACACAAACAATTCGAGTCAACAAAACTATAAATGTTTTAAGCTTTAGTTATGATCAGACAAAATAAAAATTCAAGCATTTTGGCAAATGCCTTCATTACTACTAAAAAAATATTTAAATAATTGTACATTTAATTTACATTATATATTTACCTAAAAATGAAAGGAAAAAAAAGAATAAGATTGGACTAAAGTCTCTAAAGAAAACAAAGATCAGAAGAATGGAAAGAAAGTGGCTGTAAGTACAATATTAAATTCAAGTGGTTACCGGAAATTTGATTGAAAGAAATTTCGTCGGCGGTAAATTGATCGACGGGAAATTTGATCAAAAGGAAATTTGGTTGAATCTTTTTTTCAGTTCACGCCTTAAAATTTTCGTCGAATTTCTTTTTGAATGCACTATACTATATATTAAAACAAAATAATGCGTTAAAAAGGAAATTTGAAGCAAAATTTAACATACAAACTTTAAAAAAAGATTTGATCAAATTACCGTCGATCAATTTACCGTCGTCGAAATTTCTTTCGATCAAATTTCCGGATACGAATTCAAGCAGGAAAAAGACATTGCAGATATAAAGAATTGTGAATTTGTTTAATACCGTATGGAGTCAACGTACCAAATCTTATAATAATCAGTAATTTGTTTTTTCATTTAAAGTCTATTGGGTGTATAACTTGTGTCCAATATATGATTTATGCGTGTATGATCTAATTTTGACCATTGGTCAGGTCAAACCTTTTTTTTCCCATAAAATTTAAGAACAATTTTTTTACTTTATTTTGATATGAGATATATTTCGCCATCTGTTGTTTTCATTTTTGTCACTGTTATAAATAATACTCGAGACAGTGTGTGTTCATTTAGTGACAATGGCACGGCTTAATCTGGTACATAGAAAATTAAGGTTATAAACTGAAGGTAAAATCCAAAAATTTATCTAAGTGCATCTAAATTGCTATCAAATTCATCATCAGCCAATTTTCAATAAAATTTTGATTGACTAGTGTAGAAAAATCAATATTTAACAAAAAATCTATTTTCATTTAATATATGTGATTTATCCATTTATGAATATGTAAAGATGCTGAAAGGTGCACCCATTGAAGAGGAGACTATTCATTTTTTATGCATGCATTCAAAACATTGGTAAAAATGACAAAAAAAGTTATAAATTATACTTTTTTGACTTTTCATTTGTTCTGTACAATATTTCATGCTGTTGTACAATTTTTGGGGAATTTTTGTACCGTTTTTTTTTTTAATTCCACAGTTTGGAATGCATAAACTACAGTTAGTTTTTTTTTAACCAAATCTCTTCTATTTGTTCAGGTTTTCCTCAGCACCAGACGTGGCACCTGGATACTGCACCGAGTGGCTGCCGAAGGTTACCCAGTTGACATGATCTTTGCTAAGCGTATTATTGTGTTGTTACAGCAGTACTTTCCGAATTTAATCAACAAATTCATGAAGAAAGAAATTAATAAAAGAATCAACCATGACCTTTACAGGTAAGTCTTGTGAATAAATTAGCACAGCTAGTGATACCCGACGTTTCATGTGTGAAGAGATCAAAGTTAGATGTCACTGGTTTCATTTGTCAAAAGGTCAGTTGGCACGGGTGTGATGTGATCCTAGTCATGAGTCACCAGTTCATGCTCCATGTGCATTGTGTATTGTAACATCCCATCAGCCTGACCCCCGACATATCTCTGTTCTCACATTACATCAGCCTCACCCCTGACATATCTCTGTTCTCACATCCCATCCATCTGACCACTGACATATCTATGTTCTCACATTCTATCACACTGACCCCTGACATATCTCTGTTCTCACATTCTATCAGCCTGACCCCTGACATATCTTTGTTCTCACATTCCATCAGCCTGACCCCTGACATATCTTTGTTCTCACATTTCATCAGCCTGACCCCTGACATATCTCTGGTCTCACATCCCATTATTCTGACCCCTGACATATCTCTTTTCTCACATCCCATCAGCTTGACTCCTGACTATGATGTCTTACAACAACAACCCATGGTCAACGATGACATGCCCAATAGAATCATCTGTGGGTCCATCAAGATCAAGACTGACATCAAACGTTTCACTGAGATGGGGGTCGAGTTCATTGATGGCACCAAAGAAGATAATATCGACGTGGTTCTGCTGGCCACAGGCTACACATTCGGCTACACATTCATTGATAAAGAGGTAACACTGAATTTTAGTAAGGCGCAATATAGTGCTACCCATTCATTGATAGGCAGGTAAAGTTGAATAGAACTGGAATTTTATTCAAGCGTAATTTAGCTTATGGCATTATTCCAGGCTTAATAGTTTTACTTAAACTTGTTTGTTTAGATAGAAATATGCTATTACATTTTTTTAAGCCATGATACTCTAAGGTCAAACTTTTATTAATATTAGCCACAATAGCGTGAATGTTTCTCATTGAAAGTGAATGGTGTGTCAAACTCTAGGAAAATAATGTTTTGAGTGAGATTACTGAGTGGAGCACACAAAGAATTACATAGAATAAATAAGGAAAGAGTGCTACTTGAACATTTTGGATTGTCACATACTGATAGCAGACCATGAATTTCCTCCCCTTCACTAACCAAGCAGACCTGTTAGTTTGTATAATGAGGCTTTTAGCTGCAGGAAATATTCACTTATGCCAGTGTGCACTGAAACTGTTGTTAATGTTTCATAAATGTTACAAAACTGTTTTTTTTATACCAGCATTTCAGATGTGGGCTAAAACAGTTTTTGATATTTCAGAAGTTTTCGAAAACTTTTTTTTTTGAAAACACTTGCTGTAGCCTATATGTTAATCTAGTTTTTATTCACCACAAGCCATGGCATTCAAGCTTACCTCCCCTTCCCCCCCCCCCCTTTTTTTTTTTTTTGTATTTTTTTTTTTAAAATATTTTTTTTTATTTATATTTTAATTTTTTTTTTTTTTTCCCCAACCCATTGCATTCAATTTTTCCTCCCCTTCCCCCCCCCCCCTTTTTTTTTTTTGATGTTGATGTCACCAAATACATGTGAACACCAATTCCTTTAACCCACTTCTCCCTTGATTGGGACAAGGTTGTTAATGTTTGAATATGTTCTAATTTGTTCTAAAGAATCCTATCAGGTGATGCATTTTCTATAATTTTTTTTCTAGAGGATTCCAACTTTCCCCTATAAATAAGCCAGTAGACTTCTCAGCAGGGAGAGATTTTTGCGATATTTTCTTGACATTAATGGGACGTAATACGCTTACAAGATTTTACTTTTTATGTGAGTGTGTACTTTAATATTTTTATCTTTCAAGGATTGTACTTTTTCACTGGTTAGGTTGTAAGTTTATTTAATTTTTATTTTTGTCTATTTGATTTTGTGTTCTTGACATAATTTTTTTTACTTTAAGATAGAACTAAAGCATTCATCACCTCCCTTCCCCTTTTTTGTTTTTGATATTGACATCAACGATTGAATGTGCTGTGCTACTCCTTCTACCCACCCCTCCATTGCTTGGGAAAAGGTTGTTTACTTTCGCATAGGCAATTTCTAGCATTTATTTTTTAGAGGGTTCTGATCACTCTCTCTATATATAAGCTGGCACCTTTCCTATAGCAAAGAGATATTTTTTGTAATTTCCCTGGACATTTATGAGACATAATATACTTGCATGATTGTACTTTTTATGTGTGTGTTTAAATTAATATTTATATCTTTCGAGGATTGTACTTTTTCACTTGCTGTGCTGTAAGTTGATACGGTTTTTTGTTTGTGTATTTTAAAATTGTATTTTTATATAAATTTGATAGTGTAATTAAATTGAATATTGTTAGTATCACCAGATTTGGTGTCGTATTTCTTTGCATACTGTTTTTTAAGTTCTTTGTTATCTATTGTTCATTTAATGAGCCATAACTTAAAATAGAATAAATATTTAAAACCACATGATGTTATGCAACAGCGTAGTTTTTCTTTGTATACTAGTTTTCAGTCCTTTGTTACGCATTGTTAAAAAAATTCCCAAAGCAGATTAAATTTTCAAAAACCATATAACGGTGCTTAACACACTATTTTAGATGTGTGCTGAATCTTTTGTTGATATTTCAGGTGTGTGCTGAAACTCTTGTTGTTATTTCAGATCATTGATGTCAAGAACAACAGAGTCCAGCTGTACAAGTTCATGTACCCACCTGACCTCATACACAACACGCTTGCTGTGATTGGCTGTGTACAGCCCCTGGGGGCCATCATGCCCATCTCTGAGATGCAGTGCCGCCTAGCCACACGTGTCATCAAAGTAGGTTATTTTTGTTTCTTCTTTCCTGGAAACATTTTGCCAAGACATCTTTGCAGGAAACAATTATGAAAACATTTAGAGTCCATGAGAAGTTACATAGTGGCATGTTATTAAAAAAACTTTGTTTAGGCAGCGATCTGTGGTAAAACAATGTTAAAATATGATAGAAAATTTGTTGACAAAATCATGATCAACAATGTACTAATAATAAGAATCATATTCACTACACTCATTTGAAAATTGTCGCGAAATGTTATTTCCACAGGGTGACACTGTCTTACCCCCGAGAAATGTCATGTGGCAGGACATACGAGAGAAAGAAGCCGCCATGGCCCAGAAATATGTGAAATCACTACGTCACACCATTCAAGTTGATTACATTCCTTTCATGGATGAACTCGCCAAACTGGTCGGATGCAATGTAAACTACTGTAAGTGCTTGAGTCCTGTATTGTGTTAATCTCTTATGTCAACTGTTGTCAGTGCTTGAGTCCTGTATTGGGTTAATCTCTTATGTCAACTGTTGTAAGTGCTTGATTCCTGTATTGTGTTAATCTCTTACATCAGCTGTTGTAAGGGCTTGAGTCCTGTATTGGGTTAATCTCTTATGTCAACTGTTGTCAGTGCTTGAGTCCTGTATTGGGTTAATCTCTTTATGTCAACTGTTGTAAGTGCTTGAGTCCTATATTGGGTTAATCTCTTATGTTAAACATTTTTAAGTGTTCGACCCCCAAACTTGGTTAGGGTCCAGTGCCAACCACAGTTAGTCTCTTACCTTACTAAAAACTGTTGCTTGTAAAAAATAAAATGTCCAGTGAAAGAGTCATTTAAAAATATCTTTTGAAACAAACTGTCATGTAAACCAACTGTCATGTAAACAAACTGTCATGTAAATCTGTCTTGTAAAAGCTGTCATTATTTTATTACCATGACCAAGATACATTTTGTCAATGGGATGTAAAACTAATTTGAAGAACTTTATTTCAGGCGAGCTAATAAAAGACCCAGTTTTGGCATTCCACGCATTGTTTGGGACAGTAACTCCATATGTTTACAGGCTTTGTGGGCCTGGGAAGTGGTCAGGGGCACGTGACGCCTTTTTGACCCAGTGGGACCGTACAGTTGCCCCTCTAAAAACAAGACCTTTGCCATGTCGTGACAGAGCGAGTTGGAAGGATAGCTACCTCTTCAAACTGGGAGTTGTTTTAATTTTGTTTTTTGTCATAAGATTTTTGTTTACCCTGTTATGAAATGGATTTCCAAATTTTTACCAAGACATTGGGGTGCTTAAATTGTAGGTTACACTTTCAACAAATACAACTGTCTAAAATCTTTTGATAAAGTTCATATTCATATAATATAAATGGCAGCAGAATAATATTGAATGTGATTTATTTTTTTAAATTACCGTTAATGTGACATTTGTGATTGTAATTTATAATTTATTCATACTTGGAAATTGTATAATAATCTGCAAATTTTTAAGAGCTATTTAAAAAAAAAATAATTACCTTAATAGCTTGACTTAGTGTAAACACATGAGTTCACACAGTTTAATGAATAACATTATATTTATATATAATTCTTGTTCATTTTGTGAATCACTTTATTGGCACTTGTATTTTTCTATCTGAGGTCTGCTGCTGCCCATCATAAAGACGCATATTAACAATAGAATATTTCAGATTTTGGATGACCAACACTCATAATTCTCTACAAAACTACAATGCAACTCTGGCAATTACCAGTAAAAAAATTTCATGGACTTTTTCATAAAATGAATATTTTAGATAAAGGCTAATCAAGACTCATATTTTTCTAGGAACTAAGTGGTTTTACTTTTAAAAAAATAGCTCCTTAAATTTAATGTAATGGAAAAAGTGTATTATACAGTTTGGTTGGACTGCGATAAAGCTTTAAAGTATTTTAATGAGACAAACAATTTGTGTAAATAAAACAATTTTTTTTTTTTCTATATTTGAGGGGCCACTATCAATTTATTGATTATTCTTCCTTTTAAAAAATTTAAAGTTTGGCTTCTCTTAGATGAGATGCCATCTAAGGCTAACAAGTCCCATCCACCCGGGGTGGGTGCTTGGGATCTTTTTGCTTGTCTAGGCTTTGGTAGGGATTGAACTCCAGACCACCAGCTATATGGATTGAATCAGTTTAGACTACTCTGTTAAGCTTTAGCCATGGTTCCACATCATGCAAACGCACACATTTCTGCACATGCCTTCATCAACTAAAAACATTAAATTAATTGTAAATTCAATTATGATAATATATATATAAAGAGAGATATATATATATATAACCTACTTATATAATTATACTTAAAGAATAAGAATGGGCACAAGTCCTCAATGAAAACAAAGATCAGAAGAATGGAAAAAGTGTGTAAAGAAGATTAAACTGCCTGAAAATAAAACTCTGTTTACAATGTTGTCTCTCTTGCTGACAATCAACTATTATGTGTGCCATAAAAGTGCTGGATAACCTTTTTTCTTGAAAGGGGACGCAACTGATTATTCAGAAAATGCAATGCCATTTAGTGTTAATTCCAGGCAGAATTTCTATTGAAATTATGCTATTTGAATGATTAGGACAACTGAAACTCAATGTCTCACTAATTTGTATAACATAATGATAAATTTAAAATTGTGTACTGCTGATACTTGATAATTTCTTTATTTTTTAATTATCAACTTAACCCATTGCTCATTGTGATTAATTAATTTGGAAATACCTTTTTTATCTAAATTTACATTTTAAATAATTTTTTTTAATGTTTCATATCGGTATTTTTGCTTTTTTTAAAAATGCTATCATTTTATAAATTTATTTACATTAATTTGACAACTATCCCAATAGTTAAATAAAATGCAACAACTTTTATGCATGATTGCTATTTATGCTCTTGTTTGCTAATCAGACTTTGCTAAAATACTTCATAAAAAATGTTATATAACATTGTATATGTTATAATATAAAATTTCAGCAAACTGTTCTGTTTTATTATTGAATGTGATACCAAGATTTGTGTATTCTTTGTGGAGCATTTTGCATAGTTGGTTTTTAGCCATAATATTCTTTACTCTAGCAGCTTAGTTATCAAATATTTGTGTAATTCATTTATTGTAAACTGTGCTCTGTGTTTATTGAGAGACCACAACTAACTATAGAAAATAAAGAAAAGATTTTAACATGTTTTTCTATATGATGAGTGATTTTATTGTGTGCATAGATTTGAATTGAATGAATTGGTGAGTGAAAAAGAACAAATATCCTTCAAATTTATTTTAAAAAGTTAGAATTTAACAAAAAATCGCTATATATTTTGATTACATTATTTTAAGATATACCTACATTTGGAATATATGAATTTATTTTTTGAATGGGAATTTAGCCAATGTTCCATACTATATAATAATTCTGCACAATCTATTATTTACTCAATTCACTGGCAGCAAATTAAAAAAAAATTACCCCACCCTTAAAAATAAAAAATGTAACTTTTTTAACTGGAAATTTCGGTTTTCTGTTCAGTAATCCCTCTCCTTTGTTTGGTGGCTGTGTAAAGCTTGTCAATTTCGGAAAACAACTGACTGTTTACTGACTGACTACTGAACACTATTGGTATTAGCTCAGATTCACATTAAATCATTAAACGGAAGAATAAAAATAAAATATTTTTTTTTAAAATAACGTTTCGAATTATTCTTTAATTACTATAGGGTTAAATTATGCATTTTAATTAAGATGTGAATCAGCTCCTAGCATTATTTCGAGGAATCTTATTGTATTATTCAAAGGGTCCAGGTAACTATAACGATATAATTACTAATCAATCAGTCTTTTGCGGAACATCGTTGTTTGTCAGTCGGCCTTGACCTCTTTAATCATCAGATTTGTGCTAGTTCTGTCTGTGGGTGCGCAGATGGCTAATGAGGCCGATGTGCAGTAGGTGCTGGGGAATGATGGGGCATCTCCAGGAGCAGAGTCAGACCAGGCCTTCCTGACATGTCTCTTGCGCTCTGCAGCCGCTGTTCTGCCAACTTAATTTTGTATGGAGCTCCTGTGTAAAGTGGAACGCCATGATGTTAGATCCTTTGGTTTTTTCTCCCACGTGTCTGGGTTATGTCGAACGCTTTCAATAAGGCGTTTAGGTTGTCTTTAAAACGTTTTTTCTGGCTACCAGCAGACCTATTTACTTGTTCGAGCTCACCATAGAAAATTCTTTTGGGCAGAAGGTCGTCTGACATTCGCACATGTCCCGCCCATCGAAGCTGAGACTTCCTTGAGGTGGTTAAGATGCTGGGGAGACCTGCATGTGTGAGTATCACAGTGTCTGGGACCCTGTCCTGCCCTTTAATGTTGAGGATTTTTCTGAGTCTCCTTTTATGAAAGTGTTTCAGCATTCTTGCATGGCGTCGGTATGCCGTCCACGTTTCACGGGCATAGAGAAGCGTAGGGAGAACAGCCGCCTGATATAGGCCTACTTTCAGTTTAGTTTGCGGAACATCGGGCAATACTGAAATTAGTGAAAGGGATATATGATAATATATGCAAATGGTTATTTAAAACCCATATAAAAAATAAAATAGTTATTCATAGATTTTACATGTCACATTTCGGTTTTGAAAATTAGGATTTAATCCTTAATTTCTTTTTTATAATTTGCATTTTAATAGTGACAATAAACAATTTTAATAAATATTTATTTTGTTTCCTGTGACCGGAAGTTTATTCCTAATTTTTTGTTATTTACTTTGCCTAGTTCAAGTAGGCTACAATCCAAGAAATGAAAACTTAATGAATTTCACATGATCAAATAATAAATGTTTCTTGTTAAAAAAAATACCTTATAGAATGACTTGGTATTTGAAATGCTATATGGGTACAGGAATTAAAACTGATCGTTCTGAACAACGGATATCATTTTCATACACGGATCTCTTGTATCTTTTACTTTTACTCTTCTCTTTATTGGACTTCCATTTTCCATCTACCTAAAATTAAAACTACTACTACTCTGACTTAAATTAAATTAGTTAGTTCTTCTAGTACTAGCTTGGTCACCAATAATTAAAGGTGTTAAATACAGTTATAGTCAATCCTCCAACACTAATTAATCTAATCAAATTGCAAAGAATTAATTGGACTTGCCAAGTAATAAGTAATTTTTTTCTTAAATTCTAAACCAGGTTTCTCCTCCACTCCTTGCCTTAAAAGTTAATCTCATTCCTGGGTAGCTGATAATTAATTGAAAATATTTAGTATAATTTTAGTATATAGTCTTGAAAGTTCAGTGATACTTTGTAATTCATAACTCTGAGGTTTGAAAGACCAGAAACTTTTTGGGGAGAACATCTAGTTCATTTTCAGTTCAACTTCTGTTTGTCGTAAATTTTAAAAGTAGTCCCAATTCTCAAGTTATTATAACCACTGAGGTTAGGCTTTAATATGTTGGCCACCAATGTGAAATCATTCATAAATTTTTCATTCCTAATTTATGTTGACCTTTTTTTTTGCTGTATTCTTTTAACAGAATGTACAGTCTCAGGATGATACTATCAGAAAAGGGAGAGAAGAGAGAGAAGAAGGGGCTGTGTTTGACCTATCTAAAGAGGTTGAACTACAAGTCCCAAGTTCGGGTACAGTAACTTTGTTGTAAATGTTTACAGTTTGATTTATCTGAAAAAGTACTTTACCCCATTGCTATCTTGACTGTACCATGAACTCCTGTGTTAATGATTTATTTTGTTAATTTAAAAAATTGATTTGCTTCTGAGAATTTCTCATGGTATGCTGCGTAGTCTCTCTTAGTTCTGATAAGTAGATCTTCAGCTTTCTCCACCCAGCATGAGTTGTTGTCACTATGGAAATTTGTGATAATTTGTTGTGTTTAAAGTAGTCGCTGTAACAGTAGTTGATGAGAAGAGCCAAGTAATTCAATACAATAATGACTTACTAGAGTGCAGTAAGAGAACTCTATGATGTTAGATGCCCTGAGGGTAGCTGAGCAGTCTAAACTGAGTCATTCCCAACCTTGTGGATATGAGTTCAATCCCCAGCAAAGCCCAGACAAGCAAAACACCACCAGAACCCCGATTCATCAAATAGAAGACAAACTCTGAAATTGAACCCAGAGATTGAGTCCCTTAGAGCAGCATTCCCCAAACGGTGGTCCGTGGACTGGCACCAGTCTGCAAGCATTACGTTACCTGTCCAGAGAGCATGAATATTGATGTTTAAATTGAAAGCAAATGTAATGAATAAATATGGTGCAGTTTCGAAACTTGTCCACCGGTGTGTGAAACTTAAAAGTTTGGGAAACGCTGCCTTAGAGGGTATGACATTGACACAATGAAATGCCAACAAATCCTGCAATGTGAACGCATAAAGTGCACAGTGAAACACACATAGAAACACTGCTGGTAATCTATTGCATCCCAGTCTATTTCCAGTCATCTTGACTAAGTCTTGCCATTGGATCAAATAGGCAAGGGCGAGAGAGTGAGGCTGACGAAATGACCAACTCTCCCTCACTTTAAACAAAATATAGCTCTACTGAAGTTGTATTTTGCCTTGGTCATCTTCACATGAGAAGGATGAAAAATAATAGTTGAGGATCAGAGATGTGTATCCTTTTACTTGTGAAATTTGTGTGATGTGATATTTTAATACTCTTTTTCAATAGTGTAGTCGCCATAGATCAGAATAAACTCATGTGACCCCTTACATTTTATATGAATGTAAATTTTTTTTAAGTATCACAGACTATCCCGAATCTTCTGAGTTTAAAAAAAAATAAATTATTATTTATTGTTCAGCTTGATGATGAGCACGAGAAAGAAGACACCTACTCATCTCTCATGTGGGTGACACAGAAAGTACGCTAAATCAGGTCAGGGACACTCGCTAAATTAGTTGAGAGCCTTACCAACAGTCAAAGTGAGATGGATTCAAGCTATGTAAACAAATTCTTGCTACATACTGAACATTTTCCAGGCTTGGACAAGTGCTGCACACATTAATGGATAGGTAAGTCTCAGATTTGACAAAGAAATGGAAATGAAAACAATTTTGAAAGAAAGTTAATGAAAAATAGTTTCTAAGCAGATTTTATCTTGATAAATTTTACAAAAAACTTATTTCTGGCAGGTACAAATTTGTGAAGTCTCATCCAATTGAAGATAAAACAGAAGGAGGTGAATTTTAACTCAGGTAATGTATATTTAAACTTCTGTGTTAAACTAGACCTAAGTACTCAAATGTTGCTTTTTTTTTCTCCAGTCACTTTATCTACTATATAAGGCTCAGTGTGTTTGTTTCTTTGTTTGTATGTATTTTAATTTGCTATCTTATAGCTATAAATCCAATTGATGGTCATAGCTCCAGACCTATAAGTTGTTTCTGGAAAGTTTGGTCAAAATCCCTTTATCCCAAAAGGTGTTATTTTAAATAAAATTATCAAGTAAAGATTAAAAAAATATTATTCTTAAATGGCTTAAAAATGCAGCGCCATAAAAATCTTGGATATTCAAGGTACGTTTTTTTTGGTGTAACAATTTTTAATAAACCTTTATTCAGAATGGTGTACCTTCCAATACGTATGATTGATATAAAGTTTTTAGTACGCTTGTAAAGATACCTCAAAAGAACAAATTATTAAAGAAGTTTAAATATCCATTACCTGAGTTAAAGTAGGAAGTATTTTCGGGGGGTTGTCCCTGGGAGATTTAGTCACTGGTATGTGTTGTTTGGGCCACAGCATTTTTTAAATCACATATGAGATGGCATTCTGGGAATGATTGGTTTAGCCAGCAGGAAAAGTTTATAAAAATAAATGTATCAATTCTTTTTGTAGAGTTTTCCCAAAACGAATAATTCCAATTCACCTCTGTCTCTTTGACAACACATAAAACTTTTAAGAATATGTAATATCAAATTAAATGCATTATGAATATGTAATGTGGTGTATTTAATTTGATATCGATCATATAATTTATATCATTATATATAATACACAATAAGTAAAATGCTTTCATAAAATATTTGTTTATTTCCCTCCTTTAAAAACAACAGATCTACACAAGCCTCCCAGCGCATCATCGGCATAGATCTTAAAATAGACAGCTTTATTTCAAAAGGTTTGTTGTATGTCAAACTGTTGTCAGATTATTGGCAGACTGTTTTAAAACTGTTGTCAGATTGTTGATGTCTCTCACAAAATCTGTTAATTACTTTATCACTTGTTTTAAGACTTCCCTAAATATTCAGTGATGCCATTCTACAATTCTACAACCCTCATTGTCGTTGGCTTATCTTGCAGGTCTGAGACAAGAATAAACTTTCGCTGGAGAGATTAAATATGTTGTAGTGGGAGAGCAGCTCCCTTATGTTGAAGAATGATCAGCAATGACAGCATTACGGGAAATGTCTTGATGAGATAGCCAATCAAGTGGTCCAGGTCATGTTGGCTCACAAGGTAGCTATCATAAACATGGGTGTTTCTTTACCTTATATGTCACTCTACTTGTCATTTCAATACATTTTTAAAATATAGGATCCATTCATTGCTTATAATATTAATATATTATTTTTAGCTATATATTATCTGTTTTAATTTCAACTTTTCTTTTTTAACAAATATAAAATTTAATAAATGCCATACTTCTATTCCAGATATTATTGACTGACATTTCATAACTACAGATAAAAGGAAATTGATCAGGATCCCATCATGATTCCTCCCGGAAACGGGATGCCATCAGGATCTGGATCCGTTTGGGATCCCACCCGGATCGCGAAACCATCGGGGAATTAAAGTTTTACAAAGTTATTAAATGTTATTAATAGGAGACAAATTAATTTATTATTTTACTATAGCTGTGTTTTTTTTTGTTTTTTTACATTTGGCTTAATTTTAATGTAAATGATAAGGCTGTAGCATTTGTTTTTTGCCAAATGCAATCCCGTGCAACGCCGGGTATATTGGCTAGTTAAATATAAACATTTATGAAATGCTATAATCACCATTAAAAGATATGGTCATTAAGAGAAAAACCTTTTAATTATAACATCTGATGTTATCTCATATTGAACAGAAATTTGAAGGCTGTCTGGTGCACTTTTGGGGAATTTTATTTTTGGCACTTTTGAATGAGCATTACACATCTACATGAGCTCCTGCTTTAGAGATATTGTGTAGAGGTTGTATCTGCCAAATCTCTACATGAGCTCCTGCTTTAGAGATATTGTGTAGAGGTTTATCTGCCAAATCTCTACATTAGCTCCTGCTTTAGATATATTGTGTAGAGGTTGTATCTGCGAAATCTCTACATTAGCTCCTGCTTTAGAGATATTGTGTAGAGGTTGTATCTGCCAAATCTCTACATGAGCTCCTGCTTTAGAGATATTGTGTAGAGGTTGTATCTGCCAAATCTCTACATTAGCTCCTGCTTTAGAGATATTGTGTAGAGGTTTATCTGCCAAATCTCTACATTAGCTCCTGCTTTATAGATATTGTGTAGAGGTTGTATTTGCCAAATCTTTTTATCTTTCTTGATTTAATGTGTCACATTTAAAATTCCAATTTTTTTATTTAAAAAACAGGCTAAACACATGTTACCTTAATTGCATACTCTGATCTATAATGTAATTTTTTTTAAAAACCTGCAGAATGTCTTAACTTAGGAGCTCATTGAAACCAAATAATTGCATTAATTACATTTGACAGTGCTATATATATATATATATATTTAAGTTTATATTTATATTTATTACACAAATTCAGTAGTTCTCAACCTGTGAATAGAGACACCATATGGGGTTGTGTAGCAAAATACCAGAAATTTGAGTGTTTTTAAAAAAAATCTTTATCTTGTATGTAAAAAAAATATATTTCACACCTTTCATTTTAAATTGAAAAATTAATGTGGGCTGAAACAACTTAACAAATGCTATCAAGAATCAAGAGGTCGCTGTGATAAAAAGGTTGAACACCCCAGCCCTAATTATTAATGTATGAAATTGGAATGTTTTAAAAATTATAATAGTCATTTGCATATCACATGACTCTTCATAACTGCAGAGCAAGAATACAGTCTTTACAATCTATCACCTCTGCTAGTGTGATAAGATGGCTTCATAGCTGCAGAGCAATTATACAGTCTATATAATCCATGTTCTGTCCATCTTAAGGCTGTCCTGTGATACGTTCCATGTTCTGTCCATCTTAGGGCTGTCCTGTGTTACGTTCCATGTTCTGTCCATCCTGCTTTTAAAACAACTGGCTGTGAATTTAATTTTAACACTGGTTTGGTTTTTTTAGATGGAAAAAAAATGATTAAATTTGAATGTTTTTATTCATACAGATACTATTTGAAATGACAATTGTTAAAAATATTTTCCATAGTTTTCTATTATTTTTTAAAGTTATTTTTGCCTTTCATTCATATTGTCAAGAGTGAAGAAATGTTATTGCAAAATCAAATTTAATTTTATGATTTTATATGTGTAGAAAAATAGATTTTATGATATTAAATGTTCAGAAAAAAATTGTTTATCAGATATTATATTTATTTGTGTGGGAAAAAATAGTTTAAGGATAATATATTTGCAGAAAAAATAGTTTATATCATTTAATGTGTTTATATGTGTAAAAAAATAAGTTTTTTTATGTTGTCATATATGTTCAATAGTTTTTTTATGATTTTTAATGTGCAGAAAAAAAGGAATACCCTCCTTTACTTGTTAATGCTTACTATTCAATATATTTTTATATATGTATGTATACATTTAGAAGTTAAAAAAAAATTCAAATTATCTAGTCTATGTTTTGAAATTTTGTGTTTTATAAAATATAATTTATCTAATAGTAAATTGTTATCTCATAGTCATACATATGGCAATTACTATTGCATTTACCAAGTTACTATGTTTTATTGCATGGGATTTATTCCATTTAATATGTAGGTGTGTAACTTAGTAAAACAGAAACTAAACACATTTTTTTTGTTTCTTTGTATTGATTGTGGCCAGTGATGGAAAAGGGAACTGCAATACCAAGTCCATATTTTCCAATGGCCACCATCAATGCATCACTAATGCTTGCTCACTCTGACTTGCACATATTCTGTTTATATATCATTCACTGTATGCTTTAGTGCGTGTCTTGGGAACAGAAAGAATATGCTTGGTCATCCTCCATTTTCTTTGTGTTGTGTTCACTTTCTCATCTCATCTAGGCTTATTTTACTGTATATATTTGAATTGTTCCTTAATTTAGTAGTCGGTAAATTTAAAATGTGTTTTTGGTTTGACAGTCTCTTTCTTCAAGCAGCCATTGACTGAGACAACCATGGTTTTCCAGCAGGCATCACATTGGACTTGTGGGTTTGTTTTCATTTATGATAAATTTGTCTCATCATTATGCAGGGGAGATAATGGGGTTATTGTTTTATTACGGTAACACTTAATGTTTCATATGTTAAAAATTGATAAAAAGGAAGATAATAAAGCTTGTTTTAGAAAATTAAAAATTGACTTTGTTACTTGAGTGTACGTGTCGTGATTTTGGGGGTGGGTAGCTTCCCTTTGTTCGGTTGTCTCCCCTTTTTCGATCATCATTTGTCTTGGTTGTGATTTCTTCAGTTACTGAATGGTATCTTTTGGCATCATCTTGGTATCGGGGATCGTCTTCCCCTTGGGTCGCAATTGTGAGTTTTATTTAAGTGTGATGGGATTCGGGCCTGCAATATTTTGAATCTTGTTTTTGCCCTTGTTTTTCCATCCACCCCGACCACCATCCCCGCAAATTTTTAAGTTATGTTTAAAAGGTGGACAATTGGGATAGGTGTTTCAAAATTTACATATACAAATTTCAATTGCTAATATAAAATAAACATAAGCATATATATGCGGTATTATATATAATAGTCATTCAAAATATGTATATAATCATATAATATAATCAGAATATGTTAATTGCTTATGCCTCTCTAATATAAATACATATAAACTTAATTAAATATACGGTTGTGTTATCTTTCTTTTTCCATGCCTTTTTATTTCCCCTGGTTTTCATCATCACAAAGTTGCAATGCTGTGATATCCAATAAGAGTCATTTATTTAGATTGAAATCGTTTAGTGGCAAGAATCATTTATTTAGATTGAAATCGTTTAGTGGCAAGAACTCGGTCTTGTTCACTTCAACTGATGCAGGCTCTAAGCATTTCTAGGTTAAAAATTAGATTTACCGGGAAAGGATATTTTTAAATACGTAATAAAATTTGGTGGTCAGAAAGCTTCATCATTTTAAAATTTATGAAATTGACATAAAGCAGGATATCACTTTTTTCAAGTCTTACAGTCAAAGTCAAAGGGAGGCTATCATGAAAAAAAAATTAAGCTTGCATATTTACGGTCAATGGGAAGTTATCGTGTATATATTTTTCTAATCTGAGGTTTGTAAGAGTTATTCCCCATTAAATTTGATATATACTTTTTTTTTCTTCTGTGCTAGGTTATTTCCCTTAGACCATAAAATATATTGCTTCGAATTTTCTATTTTATCGGCTATCTCTCTTTGACCACACTTTTAAACAAAAATAATAAATAAGAAATTAGTTTTTAATGAGCTCCATGTAAAGATTTTAAGGGGCAAATTTTCAACAAATCTTAATTTAATAAAGCCCTTTAAAGTTATATTTTAAAACAGGATAATTTATGGCAGTTATGATTTTGTTTTTATTCTCTACCTTGTATTTTGTGTTAAATTAATTAAAACCAAGATTAAACTTTATGTATCTGTAAAAATAAAAATTGTAATTATAATCTTTAAAAACAAATCTTTTCCTTATACAATTAGGGCCACTCATTTGTACAAAATTTGGTTTGATATTTTTCTCATGTGTTCAAAGATAGCTAATATTAGTTGCTGCGTTGTAATTATTATTAATATTCCAAAAGTAAACAGTGAGTTTATGTCTCCTTATCCCTGATCTCATACTAAATGTTAATTTTGACACCTGGGCTTAGCAAGAGGAATGCACTTCAAACACTCCCTACTACATTAACATGTATAACTTAATGTACGAGGTCACCAAAAACAGATTTTTATCAAGTGGATTTTATCTTACAATAAAAATTTATTACCACAGACTTTAACATTTGTAAAATATTGATACAGAACCACTGCTCAGTATTTTTTCCTGGGGTTTTGGGTGGGAAGGATCTTAGTTTGTATAAACTTAAATACATAGAGAGATTTATAAAAAATAAAATAACTAAAAACTAAAATTAGTATCGCGTCACATAGTTAATACAGTGAATGAAAAAAGTCCAAGCATCATTTTTCTATAATTTTTCTATATAAGTTTTGATTGTTACAACATCCAAAAAAACCAGAACTTTTGACAACAAAGTAAATAAAAACAAGCAAAACAAATTGATTAGTAATTAAATTATTTTATTATATCATTCCTGTCATTTATTCAAGAGAAACATTGGAAAACTCTTTCACTTGTGAATGCCAATTTTTGTAAATCCCATTAACAGCTAAAAAAATATAATGAAAACCTCTCTTTCATCTATAAATCAAAACCAGCATGGGCTAAATTTAAATATTTGTTAAATTTAGATAAATTATAAATAAATGCTTTAAATTTTAAAATGTTAACTGAGAATTTGTTTCAAATATCCAAATGTGAGAATAGTATTTTTTAATCAAAATCACTTATGTTGAAATACATACATTTTATGAAAATATGGCATGGTAGAAATTTAATTTGTGTTTGTATATTTACAACATAAAAAATGTATTATATTATTATATTTTGTAACTCTGTATGTCTTAAAATAACTTGAACAATATCTTGCATTTTCTTTGTACCATACAGGTACGCATTAATTACAACAAATTGATTCGATTTTTCACAAATGTTTTAACTAATAAAAATTAATGCCAAATCAGGAGTAACTGAACCAGTTAAATGAAATAATAAATTTGGGTTATTGAATAAATTGTACAATATATTATCAGGCTGTTTACTTGAGACTTGCACTCATATAATAACTTGAAGCAAGATGAGAAAATATTCCACACAGCACAGCAACGTCTCATGATAGAGTTGTTCTCAAACCTAGAAGAATAGGGATAAAGCCAGACATTAACATACAGCCATGACATGGTTTATGATAAATATATGTTAAAATATTTAAATTTTTATCATGTAGGAATCATTGTTTAGATTTTCAAAAAAATTTTTTTTTAGCTTGAACAGAAAATAAATAAAAAATTTAAATGCACAAATTTCTTAAAAACTGTTGAATTAGAAATAAAAAATTGAAGCTAACATCAGATGGTGAGGAGTTAGATATCCACTGGATCTAAAACATTGGTTGTTGATGGGTGATCCATTGAATCTAATACAGTGGTTGTTGATGGGTCACCCATTATTGTAGTTTCCTGTGGTTGTTAATCTTGTCATCTATAGTTAAAGCTAGAAATAGAAAACGATTCCTTTAAACATATTTGAATATAAATAATAGTTTATAAAAAAAATAAAAAAAAAAAATATATACACAAATATTGTTTCTCTTTAAATGCATTGTTTAAATTAAAATCAAAGTTTTAAAAATTTGGTATCATCAAAACTGACCTAACATGACCAATTCTTGTCCATTACCATGACAAGAACACACTTCAGATGTAGATATTGGCTGAACAAGCCAAGAACCCACTTCAGATATCGATATCTGCTGACCGAGCCAAGGGCTCACTTGATAAACATATATCTGCTAACATGTAACATTACATTTCCTTATAGGAATTACTGTTAGAAGAAAAGAAGAAAGGATACATTTGAAAATGTGTGTAACAGCTCAAATAGTACATAATGAATTGTTTTGGATAATGTATTGTTTTCGTAATTCAAGATTAACAGGAAGTTAATTATATTTATATGTCATACGCAGAAGGCGAGAGAGAAAGGAAGTGATTCATATAGATGGGAGCCTGTCTGTTTTTGTGTGCTCTAGCATCTATTTAAATGTACATTGCACAGCACCTTAATATTTATTCAACAAATCTGAGTGAATTATGTATGTGAAGTAAATAAGTCAATGACAATTACGTTTTCTCCAGTTTCAGAAGATTTATCTTATACTGTGTCAATAACAGGTCAATAAACATATTTTGTGATGTGAAATTCAAATGCCTCGTGCTTTCAAGTATCATGGATGATTGTGGATGTGGATAATTAAGGCAAATACAAAAACATAATAATACTTCAACCTCACAAGTAACAAAGGTTGCTACAAGGAATGTGTTTATTGAAAATAATTTCTATACTTGAAAAATTGTTAAAATGTTTAGTCAAGCTAATTGGCAGTTAGTGTGGTGTTTTTCCTACAAAATAATAACAAGAAATAATTTTCTAATTTTGTACCCATAAAGTTGAATTAATTTGTTGGCCAAATAGTTACTGGTAATTAATTTTTATTTTATTATATTTTTAAATAAAATTTCTTATTTTTAATTAATGAAAATAAATAATTAACAAATAGTTTTAAATAAATTGTGAAACCCCACAAGTCATACGGATAATTTTCTGAAACTTTTTCATTGTAGCGTTAAAATATAAACAGTTGATAATCCTTATACTGGCTAAATGTAAGCACCCCCCATTATACCAATTAATAGCAGACTAAACCAATGAAAACCTAGCATGGTTCAATGGTTAGTAAAAAGAAAATAATCCATATCACTTACCATGATGGTTAACTTGACATGATGGTTAACTGGACACATCTAGAAAAGACTCCACTTCAAGACTCATATTCTTTGTTGACATCTTAACCTCAATTGCAAGTGCCGTCTGGAAGAAACTGTATTCCTGTAAAGATCACCCAAAAATAATACATATATTTACAAAAATTAAGTAGAAAGAAGATAAAGGCTTTTACAGTGCTCAATGTTTTGGCATAGGCTACATCTATATTATTTGTTAAAACCATAGACTATAGAGTTTTCTAAATTTTATTTTGCTACAACTACAAAACATTTTGCAGCTGAAAAAAGACACCAGATCAATATTTTTTGTGCAATTACGAAAATAAAGAACAATTACTGTTTGTCTTAGTATACAAAGTAAATATGTTAGCCATGCATTACTTTGTACTTTATGGCTTCCAATTGACAAGGATTAATTCACCTATTCCTATTAATATATAGTTTAACTATGTGGTCATAGATTCTAGGGGTGAAACTAAGCTGGGCCCAAAAGTAGACTCCATGTGCACTAAAGGGAAATGAATTCAGTTTAGGGAACCAACAGTGATAGTACTGATAGATGCAATTTTTCCCTGAACCAAATACATAATTCGCCACCCCCCCCCACCCCTCTCCCACACACACACACCTTGAAGTAGAAGGTTTCAGTGTGTGCAGCAGAGTCTTGATTTTACCACAAATACTTCAATTATTGAACCAATTCAATAGTGAACACACAGTATCTCCACTCACTGGTGCAGTTAAATAGGTGGTCGGGAACTAACACTTTGATCATAAAATATAAAAGCAAAGTAATCTTTGAGTTTGTTCCCTAGCTCTAGGCTCCTCGGACTTAAACTTGTAACTAGGCTCATGTTGTGCAACTGAGGCCGAGGCACGGCAAGAGTGTCGAGACTAAACTAGGCTGTACTGTAAAGAGTTAGATCTAAGTATTCTAAGTGAGTTAAAAGTTAAGGGTAGGAGTAGGAGTAGGGACAATCACTAAACGTCCATCTGCAACACAAGTCAACAAGATGATTGTTTACATTATTAATCAGCTTGTTTCGAGGGACCATCATAAACATCCAAATTGACTGCATTGACTGCATATAGTCAAAATAATCAAATAAATAAAAAATATTTTTAAAAAACTCTTGGATCACAAAATCAACAATCATTAAAAAGTAACAACATAACGATAACACATAAGCAGACTTTTAAATAGTTAGTTAAAGTAGCTTCCCCTGTGATATTTAAATATAATAAATTCGCCTTTTTAATTAACATGTAACAGCCTGAGTCACAGGAATTGTTACAGTACAGTTACACTAAATTTAATAACTCATTAAAAAGAATAACATCGATGCACGGTTAGCGGAATAAAATCGTGGAAAAAAAAGATCAGATTTTAAAAAAAAATTATGAATCGTAATTGTATTTTTTTTAAGTCAGTGAGTCAATGTTTCTTAAATAAATAAATAGTACGGTCGGAGGGGCTGCATTTTCGTCCAAAACTGCAGACTGCAGAGGTATTTTTTGCATGGACCAATTTTTTTCTTGGGGTGGGGGCGAATTCTTGGCCCGTACTTACCCTAGCGACTCCACTGTATACATTTTTAATTGACCTAACATTTTAGTTCTTGTTGTATGAACAGAATAATAATGGGATATACAGCATTCAGGTTTAATAATTAAAGTATAGGATAATAAAAGTCGTGTTTTGTCCTCTCATAGGCTTTTCCCCAACCTGTGTTTCCTGTCCTATGCTCAAAATGAAGAGCATTTTATTTCCTGTCCTATGTATGCACACAATGATGAAAATTTTTATTTACTGTAACACTCACAGCGTTGTCATTTTTATGTGACATGACGGATTGCCCTTTTCAAAAATGCCTTTCCCCGAACTCCAAAACCAATATCTTCATTCAATCCCAGGGTCTGAATGTAACTTAGTTAAATATTTCACAAGAAGACCAAAGTGATGGCTAAAGATAACACAAGAAGACCAAAGTGTTGGCTAAAGATAACACAAGAAGACCAAAGTGTTGGCTAAAGATAACACAAGAAGACCAAAGTGTTGGCTAAAGATAACACAAGAAGACCAAAGTGTTGGCTAAAGATAACACAAGAAGACCAAAGTGTTGGCTAAAGATAACACAAGAAGACCAAAGTGATGGCTAAAGATAACACAAGAAGACCAAAGTGTTGGCTAAAGATAACACAAGAAGACCAAAGTGTTGCCTAAAGATAACACAAGAAGACCAAAGTGTTGGCTAAAGATAACACAAGAAGACCAAAGTGTTACTATTTCTTTTTATTTTGTTAACATGGTACAGCTGGAAGGTGTTACATGGACATAATAAATAGCACATGAATCAAGTGTACAGAAAACTGTTGAGCATTTGTGTAGCAATCAAATCATTAAATAGATGACAAACATTACAAGTGACATTTACATTATATATATATATATATATATATATATATATGCCATCCATGTCATTTTATGACATTTAACATTTTGGCCAGACTCAGAAAAGGCACTAATTTTACCCAAAATAACTCGATTGTGCCTTCATACTCCATCTATTTCTCTCTATCTCTTACCCTCTCTCCCTTTCACATAGACACACACAAACTGCAATTTTATTTTGACGCTTCAATCTATTGTTACCAATAAGAAATTCGGCTATGAAATAAAATCTCACAATTTCAATTTGTCCCCTGGGCCCAGACCTGGAAATCCAGCCAACAGCCCTGACGTCCATAGACGGTGACCTAGCTCAGAAGTCCATAGACAGTGACCTAGCCCAGAAGTCCATAGACGGTGACCTAGCCCAGAAGTCCATAGAAGGTGACCATTCACTGGTGAAACATCTCAAGATGGGACTAGCAGACCAAATCGAGGGGCGGTCAATCAGCGTTTTTTTATTCACTTGCAACAAATGTACAAACGCGGCACTCCGTCCCGTTTATTTATAAGATTTACAAACGAGTGCCCTGGCATGAGGTATGACATCATTGTTGACACCAACGAGAGGTCGACGTTGTCTTTTCTTTCTATTCGACCAGAGTGTCAAGTCAAGATGATCTGAAATGTCAGGCGATTAACATATACAAGGACATCCATAATGCCATAGTTTAGTTTACAACACAAAGAATCAACTACAAGGGTCTGAGGTAGACGATGTTACGCTTTGTTTGGACAACAAATATTTAACACGCTTACCAATCCATAAAATATGCAGACCCTTCTACTTATCCAATTAAAACCTATAATATAGAAATAAAAAACAAGAATGCAAGAGACAGGAAAAAGGATCTGATTAAGAAGTTTAAAAAAGCGACTAGAAATATCATTGTGATCATCTGAAACTCTGTTGAGACTTTTGATGAGACAGTCAAAGATTGAGCAGATTTCATAGTAGTCCCAACCAATAAGCCAAGGATTGGGCAGATTTCATACTAGTCCCAGCCAATAAGCCAAGGATTGGGAAGATTTCATACTAGTCCCAGCCAATAAGCCAAGGAGTGTGTATGCCAGGAGACAAGAATCTATTTTAAAAAAGTCAAACTGTGGACAGAGCAGCGTCCCCCAAATGGTGGTCCGTGGAGGGGTACCGGCAGCGAGTCCTATATTGTCAGAGGGCATGACAAGAATGTTTATGGTCAAATAAAAAGTATATGTAGTTAATAAATCTGGCACCGGGTCTAGGGTGCAGTGTCAAAACTTGTCCATCAAACGTTAAAGTTTGGGAACCGCTACTCTAGAGCACACCACTAGGGCTCTGTAGATCACACCACTAGGGCTCTGTAGATCACACCACTAGGGCTCTGTAGATCACACCACTAGGGCTCTGTAGATCACACCACTAGGGCTCTGTAGATCACACCACCAGGGCTCTGTACATCACACCACTAGAGCTCTGTAGACAACACCACTAGGGCTCTCTGGAGTACATCACTAGAGCACTCTTGAGTACTTTAAAGTTTGGTGGATAGGTTTCCCATAGCGCCAGGGACTGGTGCCAGATTGATTAATTATTTGCATCTTTTATTTGTCCCTATATGTGTCATGAAATATTTGTAATCCGTAATCAGCCAATATGTCATAAAATATTTGTAATCCCTGATCAGTGAATGTGTCATACAATATTTGTAATCCAAAGAGGTCTCTAATAACTCTTACCATTTAATCCCAGCGATTATATGTTGTCCTTTTTACACCTGTTAATCTTTAATTTATTACCTCATGTTGTTCAAACAGGCAAAATAAGGCTCACAGACCATCACTTTGGGAAGCACTGCTCTAGAGCACACCACTAAAGCACACCACTAGAGTTCACCACTAGAATGCACCACTAGAGGGCATCACTAAAGCACACCACTAGAGTTCACCACTAGAATGCACCACTAGAGGGCATCACTAAAGCACACCAATAGGGGGGCACCAGATATCAATCACGTTCACCTCACAAAAAAAACCAAAAAACAAAGACTTAAATCTAAGATACAAGTTATTACAAAAAAAGACAGGTGTATATCAGGTGATGGTCCAGTTAGCGGAGTCCATGTCTAAATATTGTGACAGCATCACCAGGTGATGGTCCAGTTAGTGGAGTCCATGTCCAAATATTGTGACAGCATCACCTGGTGATGGTCCAGTTAGTGGAGTCCATGTCCAAATATTGTGACAGCATCACCAGGTGATGGTCCAGTTAGCGGAGTCCATGTCTAAATATTGTGACAGCATCACCAGGTGATGGTCCAGTTAGTGGAGTCCATGTCCAAATATTGTGACAGCATCACCAGGTGATGGTCCAGTTAGCAGAGTCCATGTCCAAATATTGTAAGGTCAGTGAGGCCGGTCAGTTTGATTAATTTGAGATGGGAGCCAATAATTTTATTTCCTAAATTTGTTATAAAAATATTCTAAGACCTGGCTGTGAACACAGCCACAAACATTTGAGAACCCCTTCAGTAAACACACAGGCACAAAGTAATTTACAAGAAGAAAATCCATATCAGTGATCAGTCATGGCCAGTGTTGCATCTCTGTGTGCACATACAAATAGACTCCATGGAAATGACAGACCAACGGCAAACATCATCCATTAATATAAAGACATACAGTTGACCGTAGCATAACCATACAGAAAAAGTCAACAACATATTGCACTTGAATGACTTAAGAATAGGAAAACATAAAGTAGGGTCAGTAAGGGGGGGTGGGGGGGTGGGTCAGTAAGGGGTCATTCATAAAGGATGTCTGCAAAGAGGGGAGTTTGTTCAAACGAAGTGCTGACAGGGGGGGTGGGGGCGGGTGCATATTTTTTGAGGACGTCCTTTATGAACAATACCACCTGCAGCTGTCACTGACACTACCTGACAGCATCATTAGAACCATCTGGCAGAGTCAGTGACATCAACTGATAGTGACAGTAGCACCATCTGACATCAGTAGCACCACCTGACATCATCTGTAGCACCGCCTGACAACATCATTCGCACCATCGGCAAAGACTTATCTCTCATGTCTCAGAGGACATCAGTCACACGGCTGAAATATGGCAATAATCTTTTGGTAATTGGAAAGAAATTCATCAAATACAGAGCGCATCGAGCCATTGGCTCCATACAGGAAGTAATGTCTGAATTAGTGACTCATTGGATCACGTGACACTGGACAACTTTGATATCCCAAGCCCACTTTTCATAGCCATCGTGGACTGTTATACATGCATTAACATTAACTTTACGACACAACAAAAATGAATCTAAGTTCTTTCATCCTGTTTCCTTTCATTAATCATCTTATACATTCATATTACCCTTCATTAATCATCTTATACATTCATATTACCCTTCATTAATCATCTTATACAGTCATAGTACCCTTCATTAATCATCTTATACAATCATAGTAGCCTTCTTTAATCATCTTAGACAATCATAGTACCCTTCATTAATCATCTTATACAATCATAGTACCCTTCATTAATCATTTTATACAATAATAGTACCCTTCATTAATCATCATATACAATCATAGTACACTTCATTAATCATGCTAAAAAATCTTAACGGCCTTCATTAATCATCTTATACAATTTTAGTACCCTTCATTGATCATCTTATACAATCATAGTACCCTTCATTAATCATCTTATACAATCATAGTACCCTTCATTAATCATCTTATACAATCATAGTACCCTTCATTAATCATCTTACACAATCATAATACATTAATCATTGTTATACAATTATAGTACCCTTCATTAATCATGTTATACAACCATAGTACGCCTCATTTAACATGCTAAACAATCAAAGTAGGCTTCATTAATCATGGTACACAATCTTAGTAACCTTCTATCCAGGTATATAACTCAATCTTAGTAACCTTCTATCCCGGTATATAACTCAATCTTAGTAACCTTCTATCCAGGTATATAACTCAATCTTAGTAACCTTCTATCCAGGTATATCACTCAATCTTAGTAACCTTCTATCCAGGTATATAACTCAATCTTAGTAACCTTCTATCCAGGTATATAACTCAATCTTAGTAACCTTCTATCCAGGTATATAACTCAATCTTAGTAGCCTTCTTTTATCCAGGTATATAACTCTATCACTACGGCACTATCACACAGGTATAAAACAAGGTCCCCTATAACCCAAGTATAAAATTGTCCCCCATAACCCAGGTATAAAAAAAGTCCCCATAATAAACCAGGTAAAAACCAGGTGCCTCTATGATTAAAGTCAAAAGGAAATCCAGGTGTGCATAATAAAACAGTGTAAAAATAATTACTTTGATTCATTACATCTGTAACCCCCAGGTGAAACACATTATTTACATTTAGTAAAACTCTGATTCCATTTTGAATAAACTTTGTTAAATACAACAGCAACTAACAAGAATAAACATCGCAAACTTGCGTCAGAAAAAGAGCTGTACCCAATCTCCTCCTAAGACATGATGATAAAAATAGGGGAGGGGGGGGGTCCTTTTGTTCCAACAGGTGAGCAAGTCTCAAAAAATACAGCCAAGCACCACCCTTATCACACATGGAGCACTTGATAGAACCTATCACAATACAATAAAATACTTTGAGGACACTTGATCCACTCTAAAAAGATTCAGAAATATGCAAATATAAAAAAAAAATTGTATTAAAAATAAAGAGAGCAACAGTATTTTAAATTTACGATAGCTTTGGTAGATTTCTCATTTCCCTAGCAATGGCAAATCTTATAAATAAATAAATAAAACAATTTGTCAAATATATTCTCCTTCATTTTTCCAGCCAGCAACAACATCAGAAATAAATATCTTTAAAAAAAAAACCAACAACAACGCACAACATACAAAATGGTATTTTAAAAAAAATGTTCAAAAATGTGCTGCAATTATAGCCTGAAAAAACAAGCAATAAAATGGGGGGCAATTCATTCGTCTGTTTTTTGGGTGGTAGTTCCAGGATGCAGGTCTTCACCAAACATCCATACATGCTGCAACAGATGCGCCAGGAGGCAAGAGACTTGCCATGACAGCGCAGAGAGAGTACAAACCAACCGATAATACATAAAAGTTACCCATTTGAAAAAAAAAACAAAGAGCACGTGACAGGAAATGTTGAGTATTTGTATGGTAACCCTGCTGATGGCAACACATCCTTCTGATGATTTCATAGGATGACAATAGAGATGATGATTTCATAGGATGACAATAGAGATGATGATGATTTCATAGGATGACAATAGAGATGATGATGATTTCATAGGATGACAATAGAGATGATGATGATTTCATAGGATGACAATAGAGATGATGATGATTTCATAGGATGACAATAGAGATGATGATGATTTCATAGCATGACAATAGAGATGATGATGATTTTATAGGATGACAATAGAGATGATGATGATTTCATAGGATGACAACAGAGATGATGATGACGATGAAGATGAGAATAGCAAGGATAATGATGATGAATCTTATTGCTTGATGCTGGGTGTGTACCCGTTCGTAGCACAATTTGTTGAATGATCATTGACCAAATTACATGACACGTACACAATTTTGCCGTGTACATAACCAATGCCCAGCACATGTTATAAACATGAATCAAATGTGCAGTCATCTCTGTCGTAACTGTTCGGTCCTTACTTGACACAAGCTCAACCATAACTCCATAAAGCACAGTAGGCGATCTGTATGGCACATGCGTCCAGCACGCACTGCCGATCGGAGTACGTGTACGTCCAACCCGATACCTGGCCGTCATATCGTTAGTTTTTTAGGACGTCTCCGCACACCTTTTCTCTTTTCTTTGATCGTCTCGTACTCCTGTCTGGTGCGTAAGATGAAGTTTAACTCCACCGAGTTGTTCAAAGCATAGAACACATTGGCTCGGTCTGGTATGAGCAGCTCTGCGGGAGACAGAAGGGAAAAATGTCAACTGGGGAAAAGTGGGAAACAAATATTTCCGGCCTAGGGAAGGTTTATAAAAAGTATATGGTTGGGGGTGGGGGGGGACTGCGTTCAAACTGTGTGAAGTACATAAATAGCGGAACAACATGTGTTAAGACGTGGGGGGGGGGGGGGGAAGTTTGGGCGAGACCCTTTCTTGAGAGGAAAATGCAAAAAAAAAAAAAAAAAAAAAATTAAAATAAAAAAAGGGCTAGACGCCTTCTTCAGCAGACAATGCAAAATAAGAAATAACAAATAAATTGAAATTAAAAAACTAAAGAGTGCCCATGTCACAATGCAGCTCTCTCAGACTCATGACGACGGAAGTAAAGCTGTACATAGTTTCTCATTACGACCTAGAAAAAAACGTGTCAGTACCGTACCACTTATGTTTAATGACCCATAATAAGAACATACGGAATCATCAGATGCTACCCAAGTTTTAACGCACAAGCTGTGCTCATTATCATTCTGTAAGCAATTTAGAGCTTTTTAGGTGCCTTTGAAAAAGGTGATTTTTCACATGCCAATACTATAGCTGGGCCCCATAAAGTATGTGTGTATTGAAATTAGACTGAGTGGGGAACCCTCCTGGCTATTTTGTTAATGCTATTTTATACTCTGAGACCATGACCTTGACCTTGGAGTGGCCAAGAATAAAGAAAATAAAAAAAAGTTTTCTTTTTCAGGTTTAAAAACCTCAAACTACAATTTTTTAAAGGCATATTATTATAATGTTTATATAATGTTTATATAATGTTTATATAATGTTTATATAATGTTTATATAATATGATAGCATTTTTATTTTTATTTCAGAAAATGTATAACTTGTATATGTTTTAGTTATAAATAGTTTTTTAAAATAATTCTTCTGATACTTATATTTATGTTCAAGTAACAAAGCACAACATGAAACAATATAAACATTACTAAATAGCAATAAACAGATACAATTTTAAAAGATGCTACAAAAATATTTAATCAATAAAATGAAATTTAAGAAAACATATATAGAACAACATCCAATTATTTTTCGTTGGTAAAAAATCATCTGCAACATAGTTTTGTCCGAGTCCTGTTGTTGGGGCAACGCCTACTCGTTCTAGGCCTAGGTCTAAATCGTCCCAACTTTTGCTTTCTGACCCACTAGAAAAATAATCGGAATTATCATTGTCTTCCTGTGTGATTGGAAAATCATCTTCAGAATCACTTAAGTCATTAACTAAAAGTTATCAAACAGATTCCTGATTTATTTTGTAAGCCAGATGGTCCAGCTATGGCCTCATCCATTTTGTGAAAAACTACTTACACAAATTCGCTTGATAAAGATCGTTGCAAAAATAACTCCAAAGTTTAAAAATGGACACAAGAGCGAAAAACGGAAGTTATTAATAAATAAAAGGAATTAGCTTTATTTAGTGTAAAATATTGGACAGGAAATTATTCTTTCAACGCAATTTTTATCAGCCAATTTTATGGCCCAACACATTAAAGGAAGAGAAAATCGGCCTACCAAAGTTCGTGGCTTAAAATGTGCTGGATAATTGTAGTAACAGAAGGTCGGCCAGAGTTGACCATTTAATTTATTGGCATCAAAACAAGAACAGGGGTCACATGACCTTTTCTGTGGGGTAAGGGAAACAAGAACAGGGGTCACATGACCTGCTCTGGGGGGTAGGTGAAAACAAAAATTGAGAAAATACCATTCTCTAAAAATATAACTTTTCCCACATGATAATTGGCAAGGCCCAGAAAATAGGGCAAAAAACTGACAAAGGCTGCCAACCCCTGCTCTAACATGACATAATGACTTTTAGTCGTTCACTGACCTCCATCAGGAAGAATTTGTAGAAGACAATAGTTCTCCACTTGTCCCTCTATTCCATACTTGTCCAGTATCTTTCCTATCACTGTGTGGGTGTGGTCACTGTTCATCAACTGCAAGGACATAAAGGAGAAATTAGCACAGCTTTTGTGTGGACTCACAGCCAGGGCTGTCAAAACTTGGAAAAACACCTGCCCGGGTACCAACGGATCCACCTGCCCGGGTACCAGCCAATCCACCTAGCCAGGGAACCTGACAAAGCAGATGTGTTAACATGGGGTCAATAAGTTCACCTGTCATCACCATGGTCACCCACTGCTGACTTGTTTTTTTTATCTACCAGTTTTAGGATATTGATTTTTATTGTTCATTTCTAATATATCTTCTACAATGACCTTGAGCTTGGAAAGACAGCCTAGTCCTCGCTCAATGTTACAATGACCTTGAGCTTGGAAAAACAGCCCTAGTCCTAGCTCAATGTTACAATGACCTTGAGCTTGGAAAAACAGCCCTAGTCCTCGCTCAATGTTACAATGACTATGAGCTTGGAAAGACAGCCCTAGTCCTCGCTCAATGTTACAATGACCTTGAGCTTGGAAAAACAGCCCTAGTCCTAGCTCAATGTTACAATGACCTTGAGCTTGGAAAAACAGCCCTAGTCCTCGCTCAATGTTACAATGACTATGAGCTTGGAAAGACAGCCCTAGTCCTCGCTCAATGTTACAATGACCTTGAGCTTGGAAAAACAGCCCTAGTCCTAGCTCAATGTTACAATGACCTTGAGCTTGGAAAAACAGCCCTAGTCCTCGCTCAATGTTACAATGACTATGAGCTTGGAAAGACAGCCCTAGTCCTCGCTCAATGTTACAATGACCTTGAGCTTGGAAAAACAGCCCTAGTCCTAGCTCAATGTTACAATGACTATGAGCTTAGAAAGACAGCCCTAGTCGTAGCTCAATGTTACAATGACCTTGAGCTTGGAAAGACAGCCCTAGTCCTAGCTCAATGTTACAATGACTATGAGCTTAGAAAGACAGCCCTAGTCGTAGCTCAATGTTACAATGACCTTGAGCTTGGAAAGACAGCCCTAGTCCTAGCTCAATGTTACAATGACTATGAGCTTAGAAAGACAGCCCTAGTCGTAGCTCAATGTTACAATGACTATGAGCTTAGAAAGACAGCCCTAGTCCTAGCTCAATGTTACAATGACTATGAGCTTGGAAAGACAGCCCTAGTCGTAGCTCAATGTTACAATGACCTTGAGCTTGGAAAGACAGCCCTAGTCCTAGCTCAATGTTACAATGACTATGAGCTGGGAAAGACAGCCCTAGTCGTAGCTCAATGTTACAATGACTATGAGCTTGTGTCTATAGCTTACCATTATACTCTTGTAGACATGCGCTGTGTCATTCTTGCTTGTGTCTATAGACACTCTGATGACATAAGAGTCCGAGGACTTGAAGGGGGTGTGTGAGGAGGGGCTGTCGCTGTCGGATGATATCACAGATGACGTTGAAGATGAATGGGAGAGCTGGAAACAAACAAAATGTTGATGTTAACTTTTAGCTGGCTCCGGGTTCAGCACTGCTGGCTCCGGGTTCAGCTCTACTGGCTCCGGGTTCAGCACCGCTGGCTCCGGGCAAATCAGGAAATAAAGTCGAAGGAAGGGTCTCTTTCATATGGCCAGGGGTCTCTTTGTTATGGCCTGTATGATATGGCCACGGCTCTGTTTGATATGGCCAAGGATCTCTTTGTTATGGCCTGTTTGATATGGCCACGGCTCTGTTTGATATGGCCAAGGGTCTCTTTGTTATGGCCTGTTTGATATGGCCACGGCTCTGTTTGATATGGCCAAGGGTCTCTTTGATATTGCCAAGGGTCTCTTTGATATGGCCAAGGGTCTGTTTGATATGGCCACTGGCCTGTTTGATATGGCCAAGGGTCTATTTCATATGGCCAAGCGTCTATTTCATATGGCCAAGGGTCTGTTGGATATGACCATTGGAAACATTGTTTCCTGGAGCATTAATGACATATGTAAGGCCTGGGACATGGATACATATTTGTGATATCCATACAGCAATGAGTTGTGGGACACAGTAGAGTACAGTGGCTCTCAAAGTGCGTCATACACAGCATATTTCACACAATTTTAATAACTGGATTTTATGTAGTTAAATAAAAGCAGTTTTTTAAATTTTAACTACAGAAAAGGGGTTAAAGTACAAAAATTAAGTGGGTCATGAATAAAAACGGTTGAGAACCTCAGGTCTAGAATAAAGTTTGCACATTAATCTAAGGTTCTCTCTTTAAACTAGTAATCTGCAACCTTGTCTCCATGGCAACCATGCAGCTCTTTTTGTTTTATTATTCTGAAACATTAATTTTTTTAACGAATCTATTGAAGAAATTAAAACACTATTTTCAGGGCAGACCGTATTTATAAAACGGCTCTTCACTCAAAAAAAGGTTCCAGAACATCTGGGCCAGAGGTCCCCAGACTTTTTTGTCCAGTAGACCACTTGCCATGTTTTTTCAGTTTTGAGTAGGCCCCTCCCCCCCCCCTCCCCCCTGCTTACCTGATGTTGATTTTTTGCAAATTCATTAACTTCAACATATTTTTGACAGCGGGTATAGTGCTACACACTTTGAAAGATTTAAATTTATAACGGTAGTGAAGTGTCTAACGGTAGTGAAGTGTCTAACGGTAGTGAAGTGTCTAACGGTAGTGAAGTGTCTAACGGTAGTGAAGTGTCTAAGGGTTGTGAAGTGTCTAACGGTTGTGAAGTGTCTAACGGTAGTGAAGTGTCTAACGGTAGTGAAGTGTCTAAGGGTTGTGAAGTGTCTAACGGTTGTGAAGTGTCGTGTGAACAACTTTTTAAAACACATGTTAAGTTTGATACATTTATGTAAAAATTGTTAAAACATAAATGCTTATTACCCTTTGGTAATATGAGTTCTGCCAACAAGCTTAGCCAAAGAACTACCTCTACTAACGGCATCACTGGCAACAGCATCACTGGCAACGCTACCACTGCGTTCAGCGCTGCTTCTCACTCGCTCTCCCCCAGCACAACTGTTCACCTTTACTTTGCTGGCCATTGGGCACACCCCTTGGATTATTGTATCCCAAGCACATCGTCCTATCCGCACTCGGGTCAACCAACTTCTCCGTTCTAATTCATAACAAAGGAATACCCCCCAAACCACAAGACTCTCGGGGACGCAACACCCACCTGCGAGACCTGAGTGACCAAGGGTCCGATTGAAGCAGCTATGGTGTCGGGTATGCTTGCGATGCTGTTCCTGTCCTCGAGGCCGCAGGAGAAGAGGCCGAGCTTGTTGTCCAGCCGCGCAGGCTTGGTGCCCAGGCTGTGGAGATGAACATCGATAATAACATGACAACGGGTCGGTCAGCTCTCTGACACTTCGGAGGCTCACAGAGACAAATGGTGTTTTAAAAGGAAATAGTATTCTTTACATATCCGATCCATATTCCACATGATAATATGTGAAACACTTGCTGGGGTGTCCAAAAAGAACAAGTAATATCTAATGTGACTAAAGACCCAATCAAAGTACATGTAACATAACATTTGGGGTCCCAAATCTACATAGTTTCAAAAATGAAATGGGTCCCCCCACAAATGTAAATAATGTGAGCTATTATATAATTTTACATAAGACATTGTATTAAATTAAGTAGTGGGAAAATATTGTGACTGATGTAAAGTGCACTAGGTTAGCTCCACTATGTATATGGTTATATGTATATGGTTATATTAGATCAAGCCAACAACACATATAGGATGGCATCACAGACTCGGTCTGACATTATACACCATTCATGTATTCTGTTTGCACATTCTAACCTTGAAGTGTAGACGACTCAATTAGCTTAACTAAAGTAATGTAATCGGCCACGTGTTAGACTTGATCGCTCTTGCGCACTACCGCATTTACGACTGCTGATTGGTCTTTCTCTTTTCTATGACATGAGACTTAACGGGAGCCCCCTGGGCTTGAACCCGGGAGGGTGACCCTCCAGGTTAATCTGAAAAACCTTTCAGATATTTGTATTGTACACAACAAGAACTGCCTCAATTATTTCACACATTTCTACCAACTATACAAAAAAAATATACAGATAGACCCTAAAACTAAATCTTAACAATCAGTGATTGTCTGAAGGTCCTCAAAACTTGGGATATAGGTGCAAAGTATGTACAATTATATAGCTAGCAGTGCCGGGAAACAATATAAAATGGAGGGACAAAATGTAAATACAGAGCATAACATAAAATAGAGGGACTACATAAAATGGAGGTAACATGAGTCAGGGGGGGGGGGGGTAGGGGGGACATGAGGAAACTAATGTAAAATAAAAAATCAATCATATGTTGAAAGAAACAAGCTCAAGCTAAAATTTGTAAATAACACACCATCCCTTACTCTCTCAGATGTGCAGATTGAGTTTGCTCAAACAGTGCGAAACCTAGGTGTCTGCTTAGACAGAACACCAGCTATGGAAAATCACATTAACTTGATTTGCAAGGCGATTTTTCTAGAGCTACGCAGAATTAGTCACATTAGACCTTTCTTAACATTAGACACATTGAAGAGGCTGATGTCTGCATTCGTGCTATCACGCATGGACTACTGCAATGCTCTAAGGGTGCGGCTCGCATTATCTTTGCTAACGCAAATTTGACCATGCTAAAACACTTCTGAGAGAGTTGCAATGGCTGCCGGTGCGCGCTCGCATAAAGTACAAAAATGCAACTCTGTGCTACCGCTGCTTGCATGACCTGGCACCGTCCTATCTCAAAGCGCTCATGACGACTTATGTACCCACTAGACAACTCCGTTCATCCGATAGTGGTAAACTCTCGATACCACGTGTTCGCCTTGAGACTTACGGAAGGCGCACTTTCGCATTTGCTGGCCCAACAATTTGGAGCACCCTTCCTGTCGCTCTCAGAAACAGCCAGACTGGAGTCCTTCAAAACCGATTTGAAAACACATCTATTTCGCAAACACCTGCTGGGGTGATGTTGTCTACCATCTTTTCCAGCTAGCTATTATCTCCTAGATGTATATTGGCCTGTGTTGTTTATGGTTGCAAGGGATGAAAGACTTAGAATGGGTAATATGGTTGACTTTGTACCGTGCTTCGAGCCTTTGGGGATGAAGCATGATTGTCAAATAAAATTTATTAGTATTATTATTACTAGTGTTGAAAACTAAACTAACAGCTGTCCGCGTCTGTATCACATCAGTAACAATGTTTGTATCCCCTTTATTTTAAAAAGATACAACAGAAACATTTGCCCTTTTTTTTGTAATCTCCACAGCTCCTTTTACATTTTGCAATGACACTTTATTATGAAATCCCTCTAGTACAATACACCTCTGCCCTTTATTATGAAATCCCTCTAGTACAATACACCTCTGCCCTTTATTATGAAATCCCTCTAGTACAATACACCTCTGCCCTTTATTATGAAATCCCTCTAGTACAATACACCTCTGCCCTTTATTATGAAATCCCTCTAGTACAATACACCTCTGCCCTTTATTATGAAATCCCTCTAGTACAATACACCTCTGCCCTTTATTATGAAATCCCTCTAGTACAATACACCTCTGCCCTTTATTATGAAATCCCTCTAGTACAATACACCTCTGCCCTTTATTATGAAATCCCTCTGGTACAATACACCTCTGCCCTTTATTATGAAATCCCTCTGGTACAATACACCTCTGCCCTTTATTATGAAATCCCTCTGGTACAATACACCTCTGCCCTTTATTACATCCAAGTGACCTAAATAATAATACATGCATGCCTTTTATTTAGAAATATGTAAGCCTTTATTATATATACAAACGTATAATTATAATCTCTGCCATGCCCTTTCGTACAATAACCCTTTGGGCTTTCTTATTGCATTCGTAACGTCACTCACTCCAAGCAAAGAGACCAACTCCTCCTTCTCCCCCTCTCTCTCCCCCGGAACATGAATGTTAGTGACATAAGTCACATCACTCTGCCAGACATCACAAACTTTGTTGTCCTGGTGGAAGTTTAGTTGTTTATTTTATATAGCCATGAACTGGAGTAGCCACGAACAGGAGTAGACACAAACAAGAGTAGCCATGAACTGGAGTAGCCACGAATTAGAGTAGCCACAAACTGGAGTAGCCACAATTCAAACATTGTTAAGATTAGAGAAGTACATAAGCTTTGTTAAGTTTTTGGGGCCGTTAGCCATACAGAGCCATAGGGAGTTAGCCTTACAGAGCCATGGGGCAGTTAACCAAAAGGAGCCATGACGCAGTTAGCTTTACAGAGAATTGGGGAAGTTAACCATAAAGAGCCATGGGGCAGTTAGTCTTACAGAGCCAAGGGGCATTTAAACATAAAGAGCCATGGGGCAGTAAAACATAAAGAGCCAAGGGGCGGTTAACCATACAGAGCCATGGGGCAGTTAGCCTTACAGAGCCATGGGGCAGTTAACTATACAGAGCCATGGGGCAGTTAGCCATACAGAGTCATAGGGCAGTTAGAATTACAGAGCCATGGGGCAGTTAACAATAAGGAGCCATGAGGCAATTAGCTTTACAGAGCATTGGGGAAGTTAACCATAAAGAGCCATGGGGCAGTTAGCCTTACAGAGCCATGGGGCAGTTAACAATAAGGAGCCATGAGGCAGTTAAACATAAGGAGCCATGAGGCAGTTAGCCTTACAGAGCCATGGGGCAGTTAGCCTTAAGAGCCATGGGGAAGTTAACCATAAAGAGCCTTAGAGCAGTTAGCCTTACAAAGCCATGGGGCAGTTCGTCATTCAAAGCCGTGGGGCAGTTTGCCGTACAAAGCCATGGGGCAGTTAGTCATTCAAAGCCATGCGGCAGTTAGACATTCAAAGCCATGGGGCAGTTAGCCGTACAAAGCCGCGGGGCAGTTAGCCTTACAAAGCCGTGGGGCAGTTAGCCTTACAAAGCCGTGGGGCAGTCAGCCATACAAAGCCGTGGGGCAGTTAGCCTTACAAAGCTGTGGGTCAGTTAGTCGTACAAAGCCATCAATTTTAAAACAAGAGTTCAACTCATGAAATTTGTTTGCAGCAGCCAGGTCTATAATTGTTTATAAGCTGGCTAAAGAACATCAATGTCCTTTATTGTGTGCCCGTTATGGCTGGTTACATATAACTCACTGCCCGTTATGGCTGGCTACATACAACTCACTGCCTGTTATGGCTGGCTACATATAACTCACTGCCTGTTATGGCTGGCTACATATCACTCACTGCCCGTTATGGCTGGCTAGATATAACTCACTGCCTGTCATGGCTGGCTACAAATAACTCACTGCCCGTTATGGCTGGCTACATATAACTCACTGCCTGTCATGGCTGGCTACATATAACTCACTGCCTGTTATGGCTGGCTACATATAACTCACTGCCCATTATGGCTGGCTACAAATAACTCACTGCCTGTTATGGCTGGCTACATATAACTCACTGCCTGTTATGGCTGGCTACATATAACTCACTGCCTGTTATGGCTGGCTACATATAACTCATTGCCTGCTATGGCTGGCTACATATAACTCACTGCCTGTTATGGCTGGCTACAAAAAACTCACTGCCTGTTATGGCTGCTACATATAACTCACTGCCCATTATGGCTAGCTAAATATAACTTACTGCCTGCTATGGCTGGCTACATATAACTCACTGCCTGTTATGGCTAGCTGCATATAACTCACTGCCTATTGTGGCTAGCTACAACTCACAGCTAAACTGACCGTGCAAATTGAGAGGAAATTTTAAATAAATGAGAATAAGAAAAAAATCAACTTAAAGATGAGAAAGCCATTGGGTTAAGCATCAACTTAAAGATGAGAAAGCCATTGGGTTAAGCCATGAATGCTAAAGCACTACAACACAACTCATAGTGGTGCAACAAATAAAGTCATTCAAGCAAAATAAAACAAAATTCATAAAAGCATTACACGTAAACTCATTGCAGCACTACAAATAAACTCACAGAAGCGTTAAACATAAGCTGATTAAGCAGTACGAAAAAAAAAGCTAGCTGATTCTGAAAGCTACCACTACCAGACTGTCTGAAAGCTACCACTACCAGACTGTGCTACGCAAGGGCCAGTGGTCCTCATAATGTCAAACAAAAGGAGATTTTGCCGCGTTATTTATTTACATAAATCATCACACGTTTTTCTTTCACATAACATTTTGCCATCGGCTTTCATCGTAATGATTTATAACCAAACGATTTACAGAAACCAACTCAAGCTCATTACATTACTTTAAACATTTTCTTAAACATAAGTGACAACGCCTAGTTGGAAAATGAGATATTTTTTTTAAAAATGTCATGTATTTTTTTTTTTTTTTCATATTCCAAAAAATATTTGTGTGATTTATTGGTGACTTCAGTTTCGTCAGGACTTACTGACTTCAACCTCGTCGGAACTGACCAACTTTATGTTTCAGATTATGAAGATCCGTAACCGGCCCCTCTAGACGTGAAGTGACCTTGACACTTACCACCCCTTGCGCTGGAAGGGCACGTTGTCCTCCTCGGCACGAGAGGAGGAAATATTGGGCTCTGAAAACCTAGATCTACATGCAAAGCAGGCATAGAGCTTAGCTGCCGACACCCTCCTCTTGAGATGTGGTCCACTGATGCTGAATAGACATGCACACCAGAGGTGATCAGTCAGGGTTATCAGAAATCTCACTTGTACACACAGACATACGTGGACACAATGACAGATTCATACAAAAATGTACACACAACAGAGGAAAGATTTGGTTTGTCAGCTGCTCACATGTGCACAGTAGTTGAGGAATCGCAAGTTGAAACACACTCATGCCAAAAATGGACTAGAAACTTTGCTCCCGATTTTAAGCATAACATCAGTATTAAGTTTGGATAATGACATTATTATCTTCCCCAACTGATGGATTTGTCCAACTATTTAAAAAAAAAAAAATGATTTGTTTACTTAAAACCTTAAGACAATGTTATCTCTGAAAATAATCTTCTATAATTATAACTTATTCACTCCATGCACCATGTGGTGGTATGTTATTCAATATTCATTATCCAATGTGGTGGTATATTTCCCTAAATCCCTTGTGGTAGTATTTAATCCCTAAATCCCATGTGGTGGTATATTTCCCTAAATCCCTTGTGGTGGTATTTAATCCCTAAATCCCATGTTGTGCTACTTTCCCTAAATCCCATGTTGTGGTATTTAATCCCTGAATCTCATGTGGTGGTATATTTACCTAAATTCCATGTGGTGGTATTTAATCCCCAAATCCCATGTGGTGGTATTTAATCCCTAAATCCCTTGTGGTGGTATTTAATCCCTAAATCTCAGGTGGTGGTACGTTTCCCTAAATCCCATGTTATGCTTTTAAACCCTAAATCCCATGTTATGCTTTTAATCCCTATATCCCATGTGGTGGTATTTAATCCCTAAATCCCATGTGATGGTATTTAATCCCTAAATCCCATGTGATGGTATTTAATCCTTAAATCCCATGTGGTGACAATCCATAAACCCAGACAAGACATCCGTTACATTCCAGCATAAAATTATCCTCATTGTTTTAGCCGTTCAGTAGCAGCATCTACCGGTTACCAATGTTTTCAGCTATGGCAGTCTGTTAGGATAATAAACTAATGCACTTGGTTGCCTGTGAGACTACTGTGTCAAGTAAAATGGTACACAGTTAATGGGATCAGTTAATAGTACAATATTTAAAAAACGTTTCTCCTCCTGAGACAAAATATTATTTGATTTCTTTTAACATGAAATCAAAACATTATTATGAAAATAATAACATGAAATTTTCTTATCTCAGAAGACAAAAGATAAAAGAAGAAGAAAAAAAATGTCCCTGTTCATTCTTTATAACTCAACTTTCTAATGGACTTGGCCAGCATTGTTGCAGTAGTGTACAGTAGATATACTGAAACTCTCTGACTAAACTCTCATCATTACAATCACATGATAAGCATTGTGAGGTGGGTGGGCTGGGGGGCGGGTTGTTTACTTCTTCTGACCGTATAAAAATACTTGCAGATACGCCTGGCTCTGCGCGGGATTACATTAGCTCAAATCTAACACAACATTCCGGTCCATCTGCAATGGTTTGATGTTGAACACTTTCAACAGTACGTACCAGTTACATGTAAACAACTGCAAAACATACCAGTGTGTCTCATGTTTAGTGTGCAAATTTTATGTAATAAGTAAGCCCTGTTGGATTCACATACTACTTTAAACATTTTAAGTGTCATCCATGGTTTGGATAACCTGAGATTTTTTTAGTGATTTAAGGACATCAAAACAGGAACTCAACAAAATAGTAAAGGCAAAATATGACGGACATGGAACGGTGTTGACAATTTGTGGCAACACAGACTTTTGGGGGAAACAGAAATTTGGTTGAATATTTAACACGGATGTCAGGGATAATAAAAAGAAAGTCTGGTGAAAGATGTCAGGGATAATAAAAAAGAAGGTCTGGTACAAAAAAATTAGCAGATTCAGTCAGCATAGAAGAGCCAACCAGCACAGCCAAAATGCAAGAAAACACAACTGATAAGAAATCTGGCACACAGAAATAGCCAACAAAGTGGTGCAACTTGATCAGGAGGCGGTGCCACAAGATTTGCAATAACCAGACTGACAATGATGGAAAACATAGAAGACAGTTTTGTAATGGAATAAAATTACAAATTAAGTTGAGTGGCCATGGACTCATGTTTTCCCCGACTTGTTCAAAAAAAAAAATATTTAAAAAATATCAAAATGGCAAGAAACACACCTATAAAAGAACAGATTTGAATGTAACCAATGGGTAGATTAAGAAATGCTGACAACACTATTAACCCTTTGTTTCAGATGATTTTTAACAATATTAACCCTTTGTGTCAGATGATTTTTAACAATATTAACCCTTTGTGTCAGATGATTTTTAAGAATATTAACCCTTTGTGTCAGATGATTTTTAAGAATATTAACCCTTTGTGTCAGATGATTTTTAAGAATATTAACCCTTTGTGTCAGATGATTTTTTTAAGAAGGGAACCAGCATTTATTTTGTGTGGGCAAAAGGGAAGTAACTGGGAAGAAGTTTTAAAAATATTAAAAAATGAAAAGAGTTGTGGGTGCTGTTTTCAAATGTCTCACCTTGCAGATTTCTTCTTTAGCTTTGCTGAACTTTCTGATGGGGGCTCTAAGGAACAGGAGAGGTCATGGCTGAAAGTCAACAAACAGAAAATCGGGGTTAGTGACCTCAAGTACACATATAGGAGAGTTAGTGACCTCACGTAGACACATAGACAGGTGAGCTAGTGACCTCACGTAGACACGTAGCCAGGAGAGTTAGTGACCTCAAGTAATGAAAGAAACAAAAAGGGAAGAAAAATATTAAGGGATCATATTTAAAGTGCAATAAAATTTTTATTTTATCAATTTGTTGAGAACCACCAAGTTTCAATTAAGTGTTATAATTGAGGGCCCCCACATCTCTAGATCTGAGTAAATCCTGATAGAGTTAAGTGATTCAAGAAGAGCCCCCTACTCTCTAGGCCCGAGTACATCATGATAGAATCAGTAGTTAAAATACGGATCCAACCTTTCCAGATACAAGTAAATCATGATAGAGTTGAACCACTTCAAATTATAAAGAAGCCCCTCTACCCCCACCTCTCTAGATGTGAGTAGATCATGAAGGAATTGAGTCATAAAAATGGCCCCCACCTGCCTAGATCTGAGTACATCATGAAGGAGTTAAGTCATAAAAAAGGGCCCCCACCTCTCTAGATCTGAGTACATCATGAAGGAGTCAAATTATAAAGAAGGGCCCCCACCTCTCTAGGTCTGAGTACATCAGGAAGGAGTTAAATTATATAGAAGGGCCCCCACCGCTCTAGGTCTGAGTACATCATGAAAGAGTTAAGTCATAAAGAAGGGCCCCCCACCTCTCTAGGTCCGAGTAGATCCTGATAGAGTTGAACCACCTCCAGAAGGAAGAGTCCTCTATGAAGCTGTAGATGGAAGCGGCCGACTGCAGCAGCCTCAGCTGTGCCAGCACCTCAAACTCTTTCCTCCTCTTCTCAAAGTTGATCAGGCCGTCCTCGGTGCAGTCAGGGAAGGCCGTGTCGATCATGGTCAGGTCGGTCAGGAATGTACCCAGGTACGGAACGGTGCCTTGGACTATGCCCTGGTGAGAAATTGGACAAACGGCATGCAAGGGCAGATGTTTTCCGAAATTTAAGAATGTTCAGCTGGTTTTAAGTTCACTTCAAATTTTGATGTCTCATAAACGACCAACTAGTTCAGTCTCAAGACAACTTTCATTGTCCATCCATGAGCTCTTAAGAGAACTTACATTGTCTATCCATGAGCGCCGTTTCTGTAAATTCTTTCTCTTTAAACTCTTGCTTTGTGAATCCAAATCAGGGAATTTCGCCGTAGCCTCCTGTCAGACAAAAGAGTTTAGTACACAATGCGCACGAGAACTTCTTATCAAAACAACATCTGTCAGACAAAACAGTTTCACACACAATCAGCATTAGAATTTCATATCAAATCAATATGCATGCTGTTTGTTCTGGTAGGAAGTTGTACATTTTTAAGGGATATGATTTTTTGCCTCGTACTACGTTAAGCTCAAAGATGCCTTAGAGCAGCCGTATTCCCCATTGGCAAGCTGTAAAGACATCGGATATTGCTCAGATTAGATGCCCAGAACTTAAGAATTAATGCCCAAGTTGACCCACCTGTTTTAAATGCTCTCAAGTGATCCAAGACCTTAGCTTGTCACAGCTCTCAAGTGATCCAATTATTTGGATCAATAAAAGAATCTTATCTTATTTTATCTTACCTTCATGAGAAGTTCCCTTGAGTTCAGCTGGTTGTTATCTACAGAGAAAATCTCACTGAGTTCTTCAAACAGCGTCATGGTGTCTCTGTGTTGATAGTCAAAACTCTCAATTTATTCATTCATAATGAAATGTATATAGGAAATATTGGCTTTAGTCAATTCTAAATGGTGACAAGATATACAAGTTTAAAATTTTAAAAAATTTAAAGAATACAAATATGTATTATTTATAAATTTGACACAGATAAATATTTTAATTAATTCTTTAATTTAATTACATATTTCAGTATGCAAAAAAAAAAAAATTAAAATAAAAAAAAATTAAAATAAAGTAAGAACAAAAATAACAATTACAAAGAAAAGTTAATTTGTAATTTTAAAAATATTTATCTATTATAATGAAGAAAAAAAAAGCTTATAAGATTATTTGAGACTTTGATGGTGATAGCATGGGATTACTTTGATAATGCTGCCCACGTCTTTCTGAGGCGGTAGACAGGATGTGCCTGTAAACCTGTGATGATGGCCTTCAGAGAGGAAAAGTTCTTGAGTTCTCGAAGATCCTAGACATCAAGGTAAGACAAGGAAAACCAATGAGACTGATGATTATATTGGTTTAACATTGCCAAGTTAAACTAGATGAGAAAATGGACAAACAGGGGGGGTCTACTATAGTGAATGACATTTATATTTCTGATACAATTCTCTTTCTATTAGATATCCCCATTACATTTGATTGCTATCCAAACTTATAAGCTAATTTGTAAGAAATCAGTCAGATGAAAAAAAAAGAAACAAATACTGACCAGTGCGATAAGAACTTAATACTGACCTGTGCTGTAAGATACCAAGACTGACCAGTGCTATGAGATGCCAACACTGACCTGTGCTATGAGATTCCAACACTGACCTGTGCTATGAGATGCCAACACTGGCCTGTGCTTTGAGAATCCAACACTGACCTGTGCTATGAGATGCCAACACTGACCTGTGCTATGAGATGCCAACACTGACCTGTGCTATGAGATTCCAACACTGACCTGTGCTATGAGATGCCAACACTGACCTGTGCTATGAGATGCCAACACTGACGTGTGCTATGAGATGCCAACACTGACCTGTGCTTTGAGATGCCAACACTGACCTGTGCTATGAGATGCCAACACTGACCTGTGCTATGAGATGCCAACACTGACCTGTGCTATGAGATGCCAACACTGACCTGTGCTATGAGAATCCACTTCTGAAGCACCTTCGCCCTCTGTGACGTCTTAAGCTCCCTAGTCTTCAGCACTGTTGCTATGACCCGCAGAGAAACACTGTTGAACTGTTGGATGGTGGCCTGGATGCTTGGGGCATCGCTTTGACCTTCTTTGTCTCGACGAGACCACACGGCCCCGAGGCAGTGATGGGGAATAACTTTGAGGAACAAACCCTGTTCAATAAATATACTACACAGAATTTGGCAATATAACATTAACCGTGAACAAAAGATAACCTCATAATTTGACAAATTCTCCTCACACAGTTCACCACTAGTTACATGGAGAATACCAAATGAAAAGGATATCAAAAGAAAATATATAAAACTGCATGATTTGACTGGCTGCACACAAACTACTATTGTTACATATCTAAGACCAAAAACATCAACACCACTGCCATCTTACTGCATCTTAATAGACATAACGTAAACACCACTGCCATCTTACTGCATCTTAATATACATAACGTAAACACCACTGCCATTTTACTGCATCTTAATAGACATAACGTAAACACCACTGCCATCTTACTGCATCTTAATAGACATAACGTAAACACCACTGCCATTTTACTGCATCTTAATACACATAACGTAAACACCACTGCCATCTTACTGCATCTTAATAGACATAACGTAAACACCACTGCCATCTTACTGCATCTTAATAGACATAACGTAAACACCACTGCCATTTTACTGCATCTTAATAGACATAATGTAAACACCACTGCCATCTTACTGCATCTTTCAAGACATAACATAAACACCACTGCCATCTTACTGCATCTTTATAGGTAAGCTGTTCGGCAATTTTTCTACAGGATATTTCCAACAGCGCCAGAGACTTGCTGCTGTCCGTGTCCACGGGGTGACTGCTGCCATCAGAGAGTGAAAAGGAAAATTCTAGCTGCCGTGCTGGAAGGCAATTCAAACAAAAAAAAACAACAAAAAAAAGTTTACTTGTAAAGATAAGATAAGTTTTTTTATTGATCCAAATAAATGTTTTTTGATTGCATTATTCATTTTCAGCACAAAAATAAAACAATTTGAACACAAGAAATTTATAATAAATTATGTCAAACAGCCATTCAGTGAGTTCTCTTAGCAAATTCTGGGACTTCGGCCTTAGAACATCCATTAGAACTTGAGTGAAAATACAATTAAATAAAACGTGTAGAACTGTGAAAAGCTGAAAAAAAAAAAAAGAAAAAAAAGGTAGACTATCCAAACTTATAGCTGCTTGTAATGAATAGGCCCCCAGGCATTGGGTCCCCGGGGGAGCAAACATCATATATAACATCATATATTCCCTCTGGAGCAAGGATTAGAGTGAAGTGGATTTGAGCCATCATCATAACCAAGTAATTCCCTACCATAAAATAGTCAAAACCAGGGGCTCTCAAATGGTCAAATGAAGGACTGTGCTCAAGGTGTGTGAAGGAAATAGTAGAGCAAGGAATGTGGAAGCTTGAATCGAAAGACAGGATAATGACCCTGGCCTTGCTTTTTTTTTCTGAAAAATATTTTTTAGTATCCATGATGTTGCAGACAACAGCACGCTTTATTAACCCCACTATGGCCAAGAGTTGGGCAACTGAAAAGTAGATGTTTTAGTTAGAGCTCATTTTAATTGAAGATTGTGAAATTACCCGTAAGCTCTGCGTCTTCCTGCCGAAATCCCTCTAGCTTGTCCTTGACCTTTACCTCAATGCCACTGCCAGGTGCGCTGTCTCTGGCAAACCTCTCCAGCTCATTAAGGCAGGTGTAGTCTGGAGGGTCGTGAAAATCTTCGGGGTATGTGTCCAGCCACACAAATATCACAGACTTAAGGGATCTGGCAAAATGAATGTTGCATTTTACAAGCAAATGTATTTACCTACAAAAACTGAAGAATTTAAATTTTGAATATGACATAGAAAGTAAATTAAGTGGATATGACCAACAGTTTTTGGGATAAAGGGATTTTGACCAAACTTTCCATAAACAACTTATAGGTCTGGTGGTATGACCAGGTCAAAGTTGGTTGCAATCTATTGTTTGGTTTTCCTATTAGCAAATTAAAATACAAATAAACAACCGACAAAACAAACATGGTCACAATCAGCTTTATATAGTAGATAAAGTGATAAATACAAAATGCAGCTTTTGACTACTTACATTAAATCTAGTTTAAAACAGGAGTTTAAATATACCTGAGTTGCATTTCATTTATTTCTGTTTTATCTTCAATTGTCTGAGACCTCACAAATTTGTACCTGTCAGAAATAAAAAAAAATCTGTACAATTTATCAAGAAAAAAATCTGCTAGAAACTATCTTTCATTAACCTTCTCTCAAAATTGTTATTATTTCCATTTCTTTGTCAAATCTGAGACTTACCTATCCATTAATGTGTCCAGCACTTGTCGAGGCGTGGCGAATGTTCGGTAGGTAGCAAGAAAGATGTTTACATAGCTGGAATCCATCTCACCTTGACTGTTGGTAAGGCTCTCAACTAATTTAGCGAGTGTCCCTGACCTGATGTAGCGTACTTTCTGTGTCACCCACATGAGAGATGAGTAAGTGTCTTCTTTCTCGTGCTCATCATCAAGCTATACAATTAACAATAATTTTTTTTTAAATATCAGAACATTTTAGTTCAAAAAGGTACATTCATGTAAAATGTCAGAGATCCCATGAGTTCTTCACACTGATGTCCCATGAGTTTAATCTGATCTATGGTGATTACACAGTTGAAAAGAGGCTTAAAAATATCACTTGGCACAAACATCACAAGTAAAATGATACAACTCCCTGATCCTAAATTATTATTGTTCGTCCGTCAAATGCGAAGATGACCAAAGCATTATACGACTATACTATCTAAGTGATATAACTAATTTTGCACTAGTAAATCCCCCTCAATCTTTGCCTCGACAGAGGGCAGCAATACCATGGGCAATTCTCAGAAGCAATAAGATTTTTTAAATTAAAAAAATACAATCAGACAGCAGCAGGGGAATGTATTTTATTTGAAATAAAGCAAACTGTAAAGATATCCAAAAAAGTTACTGTACCCGAGCTTGTGACTTGTAGGTCAACCTCTTTAGGTAGGTGTCAAACACAGCCCCTTCTTCTCTCTCCTCTTTCCATTTTCTGGTAGTATCATCCTGAGACTGTACATTCTGATAAAAGAATACAGCAATCAAAAAGGTCTACACAAAGTAGGAATGAAAGGTTAATGAATGATTTCACATTGGTGACAAATACATTTATGACCTCATTGGTTCGAATACCTTGATGATTGGGGCTACTTTTCAAATTTACAACAAACACAAGTTGAACTGAAAATGAACTAGCTGTCAATAGTACTAGCTAATATTCTTACAATTTTAACATGGGGCCATCCATAAATGTTGTCACGTGTCTGGGGGACGGGGGTCACATTTTTGTGACAATGTGTGATGGTTTAAACTACTATCACTGAGAGAATCAGTACAGGTATGCAAAATGGCCTCAGATCAAGTTACAGGCCGCCACTGAGGAGGAGAAAATGGGTGTACTGACACTGACAGTCTAGAGAATTTATGTCAAAATGTGGAGACGGGAGTCATAGAATTATGACTACCACGTGAAATAGAATGGAACGAAAAAAATGGTTGACAGGGGATCTTAGTAAATGCTTTAGGGAAGTGGTAGATTAATCACGGCTCACGAGCTGCATGCGGCTCTTTAGCGACCTGAGTGCAGCTTGGCCTTTCAGCCACAAATTGGTTTTGACTCCGAAAAACATGGTTCTTGACAAGTTCTCCAAAAGAAATTTGGCTCTCAAAATTTTTTAAATCGTCCTGCTGCTGACTTTTGACTAATGAGTTTGCCAACCACTGCTCTAGGGCAGGCAGGGATTCTTATCCTTTTGGCAGCGCTGTAGGCCACTTCGTTTTAAATATAACCCCCTCCAAAACTGTAGAAATTATATTGTAATAAAATATGTAAATAATTAAATAATTTAGTTGTCGTAGTTTTATTTCTTTAATTAACTTTTTATAAATAAGGAAAAAATTACCAATACAAGTAATTTGCTAACAAAATTCATCAGAAAAACATTTATTGTTTCTAATCAAAATGCATAAAACGGATTATTTTTTTTTTAAAAAGCAGTAACAGCAAGCAATGCAGCAAATACAATTTTCTGGTCTTCCCCACCTCAGGGCTGGGGAGGTACTTTTATCCCTGTTTAAGAACCACTGTTCTAGTGAAATGTTTCTGACATATGTGCAGTACTTGGATATCCATAGGAAGTCAATTTCTTAAGGGTATGTAAAGGACAGTCGTGGACACAGACATATGGAATTGTTATTGGGGGTGAGGGGTGCATAGATTTGTGACATTATACTTGGTGGGGGGGGGGGGGCTTACTTTTTGTGACAAGGGGGGGGGGGGGGAAAAAAAACAATTTCTTAAGGGTATGTAAAGGACAGTCGTGGACACAGACATATGGAATTGTTATTGGGGGTGAGGGGTGCATAGATTTGTGACATTATACTTGGTGGGGGGGGGGGGCTTACTTTTTGTGACAATGGAGGGGGAGGGGTAAAAAATCGGTAAAATTTGTGTGACGTCATTTATGGATGGCCCCCATACTCCTATTGTTACACATTCACCTAATATCTTATATATTTCAGCACTCTTGTTTGATAATGTACAAAATATTTTGTTAGGCTTTTATGTTTGAAGAAGTATTCAATTTAAAAGAGAGAGTGACTGTTAGTCAATAAATGCACCCAATGACCTAGGATTATTGTGGAAATTGCACATGAGCAAATGTGAAATGAAAGAACTATGAGGAAAAAAAATATTGTGTGATATTAAAATATTTATTTTAAAAAATTATTGAATAAATGCATGTGTTAAGGTTTATGGTAGTTAAGAGCAGAACTGAATAATACAACATGTGTAATAGTATAATATAACAACAGGCAATACTATACCCAACAGGAACAAAATTTAATATTTTTATGAATAACTAATACAAATCAATTTTACCTACTAGAAAGTATTAAAAATCTCTTGGAATTTTTATTTTACATTTATATTTTCTCTTCATCCTATGTGATGACTGTGAAAGTGTTATGACAACTTTAGTGTTGAGTTTTGAAATGCAGTAGCATTATTAGACTCAATGGACAGCACTTACTAACTATGCTGAAAAGTATTATTACTACTGTCCCTAGGATAGACAATACTTTACATTACTATAAAGGAGGAGTGGAGGAGGAACCTGGATTCGAATTTAAGAACTTCAATTAAGAAGAAAATTACTTGATTGCGATTATAGTATTTTCTTAGTCATTTAATAGTGAATTATTAGTATAGGTAGAATGACTATAAATTAAATATTATTATATTTATATTATTGGTGACCAAGTCTTAGTCTACATCTAAGTCTAAGACAACCAATGAGTCCAATGCCAATGTGACCAATGTACCCAACCAATTAAGTCCAGTCTAGTTGACAGATGAAGAGTAAAAGAAACAAAAGATCCGAGTTTGAAAACGATATTGTTGAGAATTTTACTAGAGAGGAACCTAAACTTAGCAGTAGAAGTAGAAGCATCTCTTCTCTGATCACTCGGTCTCAGCAGACTGATTGACTGATCAGTGAAGTCGAATTGAAGTCAAAATCAATCATAATTCATATCAATCACAACTAGAACATAAACTAGTTTTGCATACCCGTTGTTCAGAACGATCAGTTTCCATTCCTTTACACATAAAGTATGTCAATAAATAATCTCCACATTCTATAATTCATTTATTTAAAGTAATATTTATTATTTGACATGTGAAAATCATTGAGTTTTCATTTCTTGGTTGTACTGGGCAGAGTAAATAAAAAATAAATAAATAAAAATAAGGAATAAGTTTCCGGTCTAGAGAAACAAAATAACAAATATTTATTAAAATTGTGAAATCGCTTATTGTCACTATTGAAAACGAAATTATAAAACAAAATTAAAGATGAAATTGTAATTTTAAAAACTGACGTGAAATCTTTAAATGACTTAAAATTAAATTTATTCCATTTACTTACAAGAGGCTTTACATACGATTTGCTTGTATGGAGCTACCATGTATCCTTTTATTTATGCATTGTCTGATGTTCCGCAAAAGACTGATAATTAGTAATTAGAGGAGGGGGGATTATTTAAAAGAAATGCGATTCTCAGTTACATATTTGCTTTTATTTTTAAGAGGGTGGTGATTTTTCTAAAATGCACTGCCAGAGAATTGAGTAAATTAAAGAAATGGCAGAAATATTACATTAAAAAATGGTTATTTTAACAGTTTTAGATTTTACAGTATATCCTAAAATGTAACAATATATATATATATATATATATATATATATATATATATATATATATATATATATATATATATATATATATATA
>CAXITT010000167.1:726876-737766 GCA_964033795.1 Lymnaea stagnalis
TTTTTTTTGAGAATAATCGGAGGAGCAGACTGGTAAATTCTGACAAGATTGGGAACAAATGAATTTGCATGTCCGGGTGGACAGCACCCTCCAACCACCCCCCCCCTCCTACGGTACTGTATTTATAATTAACACTTAGATCTATTTAATAAAACCTACCAGACATAAATATATTTTTACTTTAACAAAAAAAAAAAAAAACTAAAAACAATTGATTGAAAAAATTTAAAAAAAAATATATTTGACTATATATATTTTCTAAACAAAAAAATTTGTAAACTCATTTTCATACAGATGCAGTAATTTTAGTACATAACAGATCATGTATGCTAAACGCCGGTTCGTGGACCGAATCCGGCCCACCCTGAAAATGAATGAAATATAGGTGTACCAAAACCTGCCGCGATCTATAAATATTATTTTGTTCATTCCTTGGTCTCGGGTTATATAAACTTGATATTGAAAACTTCTACTACACGCAGTTTGCCCTAAACATCCTTCGTTTATGGTTTTGTTCGTAATGCGCCAAACCACTAAAAAAAATGCACTAGTTGCGCAAAGGATGCGATCCTATATGTGTGGGAAGTCGTTTTGACATATGAAAGGCATCGAATACGTATGTTTTATTGATAGGAAATTTTTAAAATATTTTCAAAATAAAATTTTATAATTAGTCTAATACGATTAAAAAGATACTATTAAAAATCATAATTTATTTTCTATAACTTATACTAAAACGTAAAACTGTGATGTATGTTATTTATAAGCGAATGTACGTATAATGAACGGGTTTTTTTTTTTTTTTAAATATAGAGAGCTACTTTTACAAAAATTACTGTCTTTAAATTACTTTTTTAAAATTTAAATATCCTATTTGACTATTTATGATGTCTCCATGACTGCCCATCATCTGCCCATAAGATCTCCACGACTACCCATAATGTCTCCATGACTGCCCATAATGTTTCCATGACTACCCATGATGTCTCCATGATTACCCATAATGTCTCCATGACTGCCCCTGATGTCTCCAAGACTACCCATGATGTCTCCATGACTACCCATAATGTCTCCATGACTGCCCCTGATGTCTCCATGACTGCCCTAGATGTCTCCTTGACTACCCATGATGTCTCCATGACCACGCATGATACGTGTCTCCCAGTTTCATCAGAACCGGCTTTCACAAAAAGTGACTTAACCATGTTGACTCAGTAGCGTCACCACGAGGATGCACCAGGTGATAGCCACCCTTGTGTCGCCTCTGCATTGACCGTAACGGATTCCTGAATATCACCGACTCTTGTTTCAACTGCCCATGACATATCGCATGCTATCATTAAACTGTACCACAGTGATTCCCGGCCGGCGATGCTCCCATGGGGGTGCAAGATTATGGCATTCGTGGTGGGGGTTGGGGGCGAGGAAAGGTCATTACAAGAACAGAGAAGCCATTGAATGACAATTCATGATATCACATATTTGTACATTTTTAATGCTTCGTTGTTATATTTAGTCACAAAATTGTTTTTTCTACGTTCATAAGATCGCTTGCTTTAAAAAAAATAAAAAAATAAAAAAAAATTAATGTGAAGTACACGTTTAATTTTTTTTTTTTTTTAGTGAATATATACTTATTTTGTGTTTGTGTGTGTGGGGTGGGGGGGGGGGGTGGTCAAACAATTCGAAGGAGGCGCGGAAATGTAATAAGGTTAGAAAGTACAGACAGTGCTGTAGCAGCATTGGCAGCAGACGGCGTCTGTCAATTGACAGTGAGTCGATTATTGAAGGGATATTTTGTAGGGAATCTACGACAGACAGGGAATCTACCACTGAAAGGGAATCTACCAAAGACAGGGAATCTACTACAAATAAGGAATCTACTAAACACAGGGCATCTATTAAAGATACTGAGATCGTAGGGGTGGTTACTTCCTCACTGGGGACGCCACTGCACATTAACATGTGTCATTAACATTCCATTTAAAATTTGAAATTTTGTTGTTGTTGTTTATTTAATCTTATTTTATTAGATTNTTAAAAAAAATAAAAAAATAAAAAAAAATTAATGTGAAGTACACGTTTAATTTTTTTTTTTTTTTAGTGAATATATACTTATTTTGTGTTTGTGTGTGTGGGGGGGGGGGGGGGGGGGGTCAAACAATTCGAAGGAGGCGCGGAAATGTAATAAGGTTAGAAAGTACAGACAGTGCTGTAGCAGCATTGGCAGCAGACGGCGTCTGTCAATTGACAGTGAGTCGATTATTGAAGGGATATTTTGTAGGGAATCTACGACAGACAGGGAATCTACCACTGAAAGGGAATCTACCAAAGACAGGGAATCTACTACAAATAAGGAATCTACTAAACACAGGGCATCTATTAAAGATACTGAGATCGTAGGGGTGGTTACTTCCTCACTGGGGACGCCACTGCACATTAACATGTGTCATTAACATTCCATTTAAAATTTGAAATTTTGTTGTTGTTGTTTATTTAATCTTATTTTATTAGATTGTTGTTATTGATTTGTTGATGTTTTTTTCCCCCTCTACCAACAATCATTCTCACTGACGAGAGACGAGTTGGAACTGTCGCACGTGCAGGCCTCTACCAACAATCATTCTCACTGACGAGGGACGAGTTGGAACTGTCGCACGTGCAGCCCTCTACCAACAATCATTCTCACTGACGAGGGACGAGTTGGAACTGTCGCACGTGCAGCCCTCTACCAACAATCATTCTCACTGACGAGGGACGAGTTGGAACTGTCGCACGTGCAGCCCTCTACCAACAATCATTCTCACTGACGAGGGACGAGTTGGAACTGTCGCACGTGCAGCCCTCTACCAACAATCATTCTCACTGACGAGGGACGAGTTGGAACTGTCGCACGTGCAGCCCTCTACCAACAATCATTCTCACTGACGAGGGACGAGTTGGAACTGTCGCACGTGCAGCCCTCTACCAACAATCATTCTCACTGACGAGGGACGAGTTGGAACTGTCGCACGTGCAGCGTATCCTCTTCCTTTTCTTGAACCACGAACAGATCCACTTGGTCAAGCTGAAACCTTGCATCACACAGTCGGAGTAACACCTGAAGGATGGGGAGGGCATGGGGGAGGGTGGAGTGGAGTAGGAGTTAAAGGATATGTGTGGATGATTCGATGGATGGTCGAGACGATAAATGTGGTATAAAAGTTAAGATGAATGGAAAGTATGGATCGGATGGGATATACGGCTCGATGCAAAATGGTTTAAAACCCCATTAACTATGCTTGGTGTTTTGGTTGTGTGGTCTAGTGAAGGTTAAAAAAAGAAAAAAAAATGGCCGTACGAAGAACGTGGAGTTGACGGACATGCCGGAAGTAGAAAGATGGTTTTCGTGGGGGGCGGGGGGGGGGGCTGGGAGGGACTGATAGAGAGAAAGGAATTTGAAGTTAAATAATTAAAAAATATGTGGTGTTAAAAGCAAGTGGATTTGTATAATGGATATGACATTAACTGGATCTGAATGTAGATTCAGCTGGTATTGGCTAAACTGTGCGTTGGATGTTAGATAAAGATGGGCGATGGTTCTTTTGGGATGATATAAGATGGTTGAATGGTATTTTACTTGATGGATCCCCAAAAGAAAGGTGTTTGATCGAGAGTGCTATATACTGGTAATATAACTAGTTGTGTATGAAGCATGCTATGGACATCACTATGTGGGCTGGACTGGTGGGATGGATGGGAATCAGTGGGTGGGTGGGGCTGAAAGGATGGATATCGTGTAGTGGGCGTGGATGATAGATGGAAGATCACTGAGTGGGCGGTGCTGATAGATGGAAGATCACTGAGTGGGCAGTGCTGTTGGATGGGAGATCACCGAGTGGCCGGGAGCAATAGTTGATGGAGATCACTGAGTGGGCGGGGCTGATAGAGATTTACTGAGTGGGCGGGGCTGATAGAGATTTACTGAGTGGGCGGGGCTGATAGAGATTTACTGAGTGGGCGGGGCTGATAGTTAGATATTACTGAGTTGGCGGGGCTGATAGTTAGATATTTCTGAGTGGGCGGGGCTGATAGAGATTTACTGAGTGGGCGGGGCTGATAGTTAGATATTTCTGAGTGGGCGGGGCTGATAGAGATTTACTGAGTGGGCGGGGCTGATAGTTAGATATTACTGAGTGGGCGGGGCTGATAGAGATTGACTGAGTGGGCGGGGCTGATAGTTAGATATTACTGAGTGGGCGGGGCTGATAGTTAGATATTTCTGAGTGGGCGGGGCTGATAGTTGGATATCACTCATATGCGGGTGGGGGGCGGGAATGATGTATAGACAGCTGGTATAAACGTATAGCGTAAAACACGTATGACATACAACGTACGTGCTGACGTAGAGCGAGTGGAGCAGCAGCCCCACCCCTAAACACAAGAGCAGGATGCTCCTGTAGGTGCGCAGTATGTCTTGGTTGTGGCAGTTGGTCAGTCTCTCCAGCACCGACGGCAGTTTCCTGAACAACGGAAGCCAAGCGCTGACGGGACGAGAGACAACAACTGATGGACCGCATTCAAGTTGTGCAAATCAAATATAAGAACAAGGTCTGCTAAACTTGAATTCAAAGACAGGACAAACTATCTGGACTTTTCGGCTTAGAACTAGACCTATCAAGACGTGACAACTAGACCTATCAAGACGTGACAACTAGACCTATCAAGACGGGACTAGACCTATCAAGACGTGACTAGACATATCAAGACGTGACATCTAGACCTATCAAGACGTGACAACTAGACCTATCAAGACGTGACTAGACCTATCAAGACGTGACTAGACCTATCAAGACGTGACAACTAGACCTATCAAGACGTGACTAGACCTATCAAGACGTGACAACTAGACCTTATATCAAGACGTGACAACTAGACCTTATATCAAGACGTGACAACTAGACCTATCAAGACGTGACAACTAGACCTATCAAGACGTGACAACTAGACCTATCAAGACGTGACTACTAGACCTATCAAGACGTGACTACTAGACCTATCAAGACGTGACAACTAGACCTATCAAGACGTGACAACTAGACCTATCAAGACGTGACAGCTAGACCTATCAAGACGTGACAACTAGACCTATCAAGACGTGACAACTAGACCTATCAAGACGTGACAACTAGACCTATCAAGACGTGACAGCTAGACCTATCAAGACGTGATCACTGCTGCTCACCAACACAACGCGGCAAGTACTCACTATCGCATGATGAGCCCGGGCACCGAGATGAAGGTGATCAGAAACGAGAGGCTCCGCAAGAAGGACGAGGTGTAGATCCTGAACCACGCCCACCGCCTCATGATGCGATTGACCCATATCAGGATGATGATGGTGTTGAGCCAGGCCAGCATGGGGTGCTGCACGACGACAGGATGATGGCGGTCAGTGGGGGAGGGAGTTGGAGAAAATCCAGCGTAAACAGCACAGTGTGCACTTTTGGTTGGGGTGTGGGGGGTCCTTCACAACCGACACATTTTTAACATAGCATTAGTACGCGATGTCCCCCACTCTCCCACAGGTCAGTCAGTTCACCGTATGGGATAAGCACACCCAGCAGCGTTGCCATAGTTTGTCCCCCCCACCCACACTCTAAAAACAGGCCAATATTTTTGCCACCCCACCCTCAAAAAGATTATGCAGTTGGTCGATGTATACATGCCTTTCCACTGTATACAACATAGTTTGTCCCCCCCCCCCACACTCTAAAAACAGTCCAATATTTTTGCCACCCCACCCTCAAAAAGATTATGCAGTTGGTCGATGTATACATGCCTTTCCACTGTATACAAAAAGTCCTGCCCATGACGGACCGTCCCCCCCCCCGCCCCTTCCTACGCCAGGGGTCATACCCCTCTAGCCCACCACCACTATTGCGCGCAGGTTCACCCCGCGTGCATAAGGGCGGTCAAGTTACATACGGGCGCTCCGCCGGCTTCACCACAACATGCTTATTAGGATGGAGATCTGAACACCAACAACGCGAGAACTCTAGTGGTGAAGCGCTGGCTTAGCTGACCCGTGGGGGAGGGGGGGCACTAACCACTACAGCACATTTGAACTGACCCGAACGATGTAGCCCAGCATGTGGGGGTTGACCCACAGGATCAGGAAGAGGCCGATCTCGTGCGTCCTGAAGCCGAAACGGTTGACGTTCATCAGCAGGGTCATCGGCACAACCAAGTTCCAGAAGAAGACGAAGTTCCCGGGACTCTGTGAGACGATCTGACCGGGCGGGGCCTGGAGATAGAGAGAGGGAGAGTTATGGAGGGGGGTGGGTGGCCAATGTCAAGGCTTTCCGCGTGACCTTTGGGGGACACCCTGCCGCTTTTCGGGTTTCTGCTCTTTGTATTCAAAGTTGATGGTTTAAATATTTTGTTCCACATCACAACTTTGGACCGCCGGGGTTGTAGCGACCACTGGACGTCCCTGTCAATGTGGTCATATTGTCTGTTCCACATCACAACTTTGGACCGCCGGGGTTGTAGCGACCACTGGACGTCTCTGTCAATGTGGTCATATTGTCTGTTCCACATCACAACTTTGGACCGCCGGGGTTGTAGCGACCACTGGACGTCTCTGTCAATGTGGTCATGTTGTCTGTTCCCCTTTTCGTTGAAAAAGCTATACAATATAATACTTAAATATATCACAAGAGTCGTAACGTAACAGCATCTAAGCATATGTGTTAGATAAATGTGTCTCGTTATAGCCAGGCAAGCAATAGCGGCCGCAGTACGTGAACTTCCCATCTACTAAAGGTACTTGACCAAATATGCATTCAAGTAACGCACTTTGTAATAATCCCAATTAGTGCCCCCCCCCCCCCCCCCCCCCAAACGCAGACTTTTATCACGCCCCTGAACTATATTAATATTCTAATGTCACGCCCCTTGTTACACCGCATATTTAGTTACCCCCATATTTAAATTGAGACTATGTTTCCATAAAAACAAACTAAAAAATTACGCACCAAACGCACTTGCGGTATTTCTCAAGCACCTCATTTAGCGCAGTTATGGTGCACGTTATATGGCGAAGTTGCTAGTGACATTGGCGGATTGTTTAACTGTACATTACTGTTACACAAAGAAGTGTATATTTTGATGATTAATAGTAGGTTGGATTGAGACAGCTCTTCTAAATCTTAAGGGCCCACGATCAATTTATTGATCATTTTGGTAAGTCTAATGATAAAAACCAAAGGATTACATCTGCCGCGTGCTGCGTTCTTTCATTACATTTGTTTGTTTTTTTTTTAATTTTTTTTTTATTTTTAAACCAAAGAATGAGAAACACACACACTAACATCTTCCGCCATCTTCAATCAACCAGACGTCAAATTAGATGTGGGACATGGAGCTGAGCCAGACGTTCAGTTAGATGTAGAACATTGATGTTGAGTGAACTTAGTCGTCCCCTTCCTAGGTAGTTAAGTTTAGCATGGTGACCCCCACCCGGAAGTACAATGCCTTATTTTCTTGCCTAATTTTTTTTTTTTTTTTTTACGAGCTTAACCCTTGGCTAATAGAACCAATCAGACACCCCCCCCCCCTCATTGGATTAAACAGAAATTGCGCATTTTCGGAGGAAATTCCCGGTAAAAAAAAAAAAATCGTGCACAAAAATAACATAAAATAAAAAAATACATTTAGAACAAGACCCCAGTAAACAAGCGATCCATTACAAGTTAATGTGTGCTTACATTCCTTACATAAAAGTCGCTTACACCTTGTAGTCAAAGGCGTTGGTAGAGAGAAAGAGAGCCAGAGAGAGAGAGAGAGAGACAGCCAGAGAGAGAGAGAGAGAGAGAGTTTAGAGCTTCTCGGTGAATCAAACACGGTGGGGAAAACTATCTTAATCTTTGTGTCAGAGTCAGAGTGCGTCTCTTTCTTTTCATTTGATACTTTAAAATTCTGTATCTTGTATTCTTATTGCATATGTATTGTATCCTCATTGTTTCCTTATTGTAGTGATTGGATGTAGTCTGTCATAAAGTGGCGAGATGTTAGTAATTTACCAGGAGGGCATTGCAGTATAGCCCATGCGTGATGGCACGAATGCAGACATCAGCTTCTTTGATGCATCGAACATTAAAAAAAAAAATAAAGGTCTGATATGACCAATTGTGCGCAGCTCTAGAAAAATCACCTTGCAAAGCATGTCAATGTTATTTTACATAGTTGGTGTTCTGTCCAAGTAGACACCCAGGCTTCGCACTGTTTGAGCAAACTCAATCTGCACACATGAGAGAGTAAGGGGTGGTGTGTTATTTACAGATTTTAGTTATTTAGCGGTAGCAATGGGGATCAGCTCGGTCTTTTCATCGTTCAACTTGAGATTGTTTATGTTCATCCAGTGCTTAACTGGCAACACTGTCTTCTGTGTCATACTCAGAAGCTGAGGGAACACTAAAGAGTAAAAATAAAACAAATAAACGGACGAAATCGTACCACGGGGCTGAAGAGTGTGAAGTTGGGGGGGGGGGGTGGGACGGTGGTAGGTTGTATGGCTTCAGTTAGGGTTAGGGACAAAGATTTTTTTAAAAACATTTTTGCATTTGCAGGAGTAGGTTTGAAGAGTAAAAATAAAACAAATAAACGGACGAAATCGTACCACGGGGCTGAAGAGTGTGAAGTTGGGGGGGGGGGTGGGACAGTGGTAGGTTGTATGGCTTCAGTTAGCGTTAGGGACAAAGATTTTTTTAAAAACATTTTTGCATTTGCAGGAGTAGATTTGGACAGTACAAAATTTACTTCTGCTCACTCATTTTGAAAAATGTATTTTTTTATTGACACTAGTGACCATTGGTCAATGTTTAAGACAATCATTTGAAATTAGTTATTCTTGAATTTTTTAATTTAATTTTTTTTTTGTACTGCCGATAGCCGGCATATCTCCCCCCCCCCCTTTTTTTTTTACCTTTTTTAATTTAATTTTTTTTTTTTACTGCCGATACCCGGCATATTTCCCCCCCCCCTTTTTTTTTTACCTTGACCGGCAGAGAACTACCCTGACCAACACAGGGGGACCACTGGTGATGGCGGCGCCCAGTAAGATCGTCAAGTGGTTCTTCTTCTGCGACGACGGCACCTGGTCACCGGCCGGACAGTGGGCTGCGGCCAGGCGCGGCTGTCCCGCTGACCGCTGGCGGCTGCTGTGCTGGATGATGCTGTACACCTTCATCTGGGCTAGGACGGAGCACACATGGGCCAACCTGCTGTCCGTGCTGTCCTGTGTGGGTAGGTGGTGGGAAAAACCTGCTGTCCTGTGTGGGGTTGGTGGTGGGAAAAACATGCTGTCCTGTGTGGGGTAGGTGGTGGGCAAAACATGCTGTCCTGTGTGGGGTAGGTGGTGGGAAAAACATGCTGTCCTGTGTGGGTAGGTGGTGGGAAAAACATGCTGTTCTGTGTAGGTTGGTGGTGGGAAAAACCTGTTGTCCGTGCTGTCTTGTAGGTAGGCAAGTGGTAAGAAAAACCTGCTGTTCGTGCTGTCCTGTACATATGTAGGCGGTGGGCCAACTTGCTGTCCTGTGTGTAGCTAGGTGGTGGGCCAACCTACCGTTCATGCTGTCCTGTGTAGGTAAGTCGTTGGCCAACCTATCATCCGTGCTGTCCTGTGTAAGTAAGTCGTTGGCCAACCTGCTGTCCGTGCTGTCCTGTGTAGGTACTTAATATTGCGAGGCGGCCTATTTCGGCTAACTGCACAGTTTTGGTGAGGGGGCGGCAAAAATGATCGCCCCCCCCCCCGTGCGGCACGGATCATAGCTACGCCACTGACTATACTATAATATTATCTATTATAATGTTCCCCGTGAACACGGCTGCCTTATTGTATCTACCTGGCTATTAAAAAAAACAACAAAACCAACCAACCAACCAAACCTTGATATCCTATCTAGGATACTTTGATGTGTATCATGTTCAAACAGCCGGCCAAATCCTGCTCTCCTTCGTACCAGCGAGTCTATGGCCACACCCTCAAACCTAACTCTGATGAGTCCGAGCCTGGTCCTAGGATCCATCTACTCCCTTTTAGCCAAGCCACCCTTAGGGTGGGGGTGGTGCTGGGAGTGTGCCCTTCATATATAACACAAAACTATGTCCTTTCTCGCCCACCCCCTAATAACGTTATTTCCATTGACCACCTCACCCCAAATAGTATATAACATTTATAGCATCCCCCCCCCCCCAACCTTTACCACCCCTTGATAAATTTGATTTTGAACTATATATTAAGCAAAGGCTGCTGTCATCCAAATGTTTTCCAGACATAATTAGCCAAAAATAGACCCCGACCCTCCCCCCCCATCCACCCCTCAAAAAAGGTTTTAAAAAAGTAGAGACAACAAGGGCATTTGTTTATCATCTAGCTGGAGTATCTGGAGCAGTCTCGGCAGTTTGGAAAAGCAAAAATTTGGCAAAATTAAGAGTTAATGTTTTTTTTTTTAATTAAAAAAAAAAAATAATTGTTAAATAACATTGCTCTCTACCACCCCATTTCATATAAGACAATTAACAAAATGATAAACCATACCCTACCCAGGGTCTTCTTAACAAAATTGGGGGGGGGGGCAAAGTGGTGTGCTGAAGCCCCCCTATTCCTTTCGAACATGTTGAAAAAAATGTATTTGTAAATTGACGAATTGTTCTTAAAATAGTTCCCACAAATTTAATTGATTTTAAAATCGAAAAAAAACAAAAAAAAAAAACAGTTCACAAAACTTGGGAAAACTGCTCCCACCCACACCCCCTCCCCTTTTATAACTACTGCCCCTACCCCCTTACGCGTTATATAATATGTGTACGGTCCCTAGATATACCTGTTCTCTTTTACCCCCCCCC
>CAXITT010000167.1:768968-783157 GCA_964033795.1 Lymnaea stagnalis
CCCCCCCCCCCCCGCAAAAAAAATAATAATTTAAAGGTCATGTAGATCTAACAATTATAATACCGGCACAACCATACTGTAACATACTGTTACGATACTACAAACTTAAACGTTTAATCCAATGTCACAAGATACCCTTCAGTTATGGTTCTAAAAAGTACAATGCTTATCTTATACTTATATGACAAAGTACCCTTCAGTTACGGTACTGCAAAGTACAATGCTAATCTAATGTTACAAAGTACTTCAGTTACGATACTGCAAACGACATAGCTAATCCAATGTTACAAAGTAACCTTCAGTTACGGTACTACGGCGTACAGTATTAATCTAATGTTACAACAACTTACCCTTAAGTTACTTACTGTACTACAAACTACAATGTTAATCCAAAGTTACAACTTACCCTTCAAACTTTTACTCGACTCTGGAGAAGCTGCCGGGGGCTTGACGTCGTGTCTGCTGGGTGGCGGGGTGTTTAGTCCTGATATGGTGTTGGGGCGGGACGCGCTGAAGGCGCTGCCCGGCACAGGATACCTGTAGGGCGAGGCCTTGGACGGGGTGCCGTTAGAGTCCATGGACTTGGCACTCCGCGGGGCCTCATCGCGGGCCTGCGGGGACACCGACGAACGGGAGCCCCGGGGTTTGGGCTGCCACGTCCTGCCCACGGACGTCAGAGACTCTTTAGAGGCCCCGACCCGGAGTTTCGGCGCGTCGTCACTGTCCGAGGGTTTTCTGGTGCTGGCACGAGAATCCCTGGAAGTGTCCATGTCTCTGTCTCTAGACAGGGAGCTTCTCCCCGTGTCCCCACGTCTACTATCCGTCGAGTCGCGGGGGCTCCACTCACGATCCTGGCGAAGCTTGTCGACGCCTCTGTCTCGTGGGTCTGGTTCTCTTCTGCCGTAATCTCTTTCCCTCCTATCGTAGTCCCTGTCTCTCCGGTCATCATCTCTTTCTCTCCTGTCATAATCTTTATCTCTCCTGTCATAATCTCTGTCTCTCCTATCATCTTCTCCTCTCCTCCTATCGTAATCCCGATCGTATTTGTCATAATCCTTGTCTCTTCTGTCATAATCCTTGTCTCTTCTATCATAATCCTTGTCTCTTCTATCGTAATCCCTATCATAATCCCTATTACTCCTCCTCTTGTCATCCTCCCTGGAACTAAAGCTGGCGTCCCTCAAACTGCCTCGTTCTGGCTCTCGTGGTTCAGTTCTGTCCACTCCCCGTCCACTTCCCCTCGTGTCAGGCTCGCGACGGTCAGAAAGTCTGCTGGTCTCCCGGGCGAAGCTGCTGTCGGATTCCACGGAGGGCTTTCTCGCGACCTTGGAATAATCCAATCCGAGGTCACGTGACCTGTTCCCCGGTTTGGACCCGTAGGAATCCACAGAGCGGTCAAGGTCAGTTTCTTTAATACTTGACCTCGTATCAAAGTCTTTGACCGGCGGGTGGCTGCCTAGCGACGAGGCCGGCGACCGACTCCTGTCGAGACTGCGATTACCCAAGTCTGACTTGGAGTCGTCGGACTGGAAGCTTTCGTCATGCGCAGAGGAACTCCTGGACGAAGTCAACCGTCGAGGCTCGTAGGAGATCTGCGGGACTTCAAACTTTGACTGCAGCTCTGACACCTTGGAGTCCTTCGGCTTCGGTTTTAAGGTCGGCTTCTCCGACTCGGTCGGAGACTTCGGTGATTTCGACTTGGGGAACCACCCCCTCTTTTTCTCCGGCTCAGGGACCCTCGGGGGCGACTGGGCCCGCTCCACGACAAGCACCGGGTCGGGTTGTCTTCGGGCCGGGCTGTGAGCCGCATCCTCGAACGAATCGTCGATGTTCGTTTCTTGGATGGAGTCTGGGGATTTCGCTCTACGCGGGAGATCATCTCCAACAGGAGGAACCCTCACAGGAGGTTGCTTCCCCAGGGGCGGAGACGCCTCTGCTCGATGAAAGTCTTCCTGTTCTATCGACGGCGAACTGTGAGTGTAAGAGGCCGGCGGTTCTCTGGCGGCCTCGGGGGTCACGGTGATGCTCGGCGGGGACGTTTTCTCTGTGACCTGTGGCCGTGTCGGTGACGGTCGTGTGACGGGCGAGGCTGGGAATCTGTCAGCCTCGTAGCTGGAGTCCGGGCTTAAGTTTGAGGCCGGCGACGACGGGGAAGCCGGGGATTTTCTGGACTTCTCCTTGACATCCTCTGACGATGATGACGAGGACGAGCGGAGGGATTTGAAGAAGTTGAAACCTCTCGGCTTGGCAGTCGGGGTCAGGTCTTTCTTTTCTTCTTCCTTCCGCTTCAGAAGTTTCTGCTCATCTTTCAGTTGTAAAGATTTCCTGTCTGCCACCGGCACCTCCAGGGGCTTTGGTTTGATCTCACTTGACTTGGGTCTCGGGGGCGGAACAGGTTTCTGCCGCACGACAACTTTCTCCTCTTCAACCGGCGCAGCCAGTTGGGGTGCCCGCACGACTGGTGCCTGGGGCGATACCACTGACGGGGCTTGGGGCGGTATCACTGATTGGGCTTGGGGTGCCTTCACTGAGGGGGCTTGGGGCAGCGTGAGGGTTGGGGCTGATTCAACGGGCCGTGTTGCGACCGGCCTGTGTATTACCGGCTCCTCGTCCGACTCCGGAGATTCCACAATGTCGGAGTACCTCTTCTCGGTGCCGGGGCGCTTTAAAATACTCTTGACGTGGGGGTCGCTCTGAGAAACGACGACTTTGGGGACGACATCTTCGTAATAGTCATCCTCTTCCTCGGCTTTCCCGTTGACGGCAAACTGTCTTGGTGACATTGAGCTTTCAACTGGGGATCTCGGTGACGTTGGTGAAACAGGGCTTTCACTTTTCTGGGGCTTGGATGGGCTTTCTTTCTTCTTCTCAAACATGGCGCGGATTCTGTCAAACGGCACAATGGGTATGGGCATGAGAGATTTGGGCTTCTCTTTGGACCGGAGCTGCTCGCTGGGGAGTTTGACGGGGGTCGGGGTGGTGGGTTTGCTCTCAGAGGAGTCATTCATAAAGGAGGGAGTCGTCGGGGCGGACTTGGAGGGGTATCGGGGGGAGCGGAGATTTCGGGCCGAGGTAGGGAGCTGGACGCGGGATTTGATGACGACATTGGCAGAGGAGGAAGGGGTCGTGCATGGGGAGGAGAGAAGACTGGGTGACATCTGCCAAGACGACATGGTGGAGGAGGACCCATACTTGAGCAGGCAGCTGCCACTCTTGGACAAGCTCGACTGCTTGTACCAATCGGGGACGTTGAGCTTCTGCAGGGACTTGCTGATTCTCAACTCGTGGACAGAGGGGACCCGCTGGAGATTGTCGTCGGTCGGTGACGTGGCGAAATGGTCATCTATGTTCGTCTCGAGCGTGCACAAGCTTTTCGACTTCTTGTACGCCCTGCTGGCGAATCGACCTTTGTGAGCAGACTTGGAATTGGGCGTGTCGTACAGGCCCGACCCACTTATCGTGGTGTAGTCGGAGGCGTGACGTAGCTCACTCATGCTTGCAGGTCGATCTAATACTTGCCTGCGGTCATCCTGAAATGGAAATGTCAAGTCAAATAAATCACTGTTAGTTTCGGGGAAAAATGTATCGCCCATGCCTCGCGTGTCTGCATCCTCGCCGAACTTCTGTAGCTGCCGGTACAGATCCAGGTGAATGTTGTCAATGGACAGGGCCTTGTCTATCAGGTCCCGCCTGCCTTGCTCTGAGAACATGCAGTCCTCGTGCAGGTGCGCCGTGTGCAGAGAACTCTCCGATCTCCTGTGCAGGGCGTTGGAGGATTTGCTCGTCATGTTGATCATGCTCATGATTTTCTCCAGCTGCTCCTGGCTCCTGTACTTGGAACTGTTGGACATGCTCTTGGGCGTGTACTTCCTTTCTTTGGCTGGAGCAGACTGCTGCTGGGCCGTTCCCTTCCGGGCAGCGAACTCGCCGGAAAAGGCATCCGAGTTGAGGTTCTGTTCGCTGAGGAATCTGTTTCTGGAGTGGATGATCTTGAGTCTGCTCGGCGTCATCAGGTTGTCCGGGAGGACGAACGGCGCGATCTTCGGAGATGTCGGCGTGGTCGGGGCGGTCGAAGGTTGCTGCGTTAGAACCGATTTGTAGGGTTTGAATTTCTTCTTGATCTCTTTCATCGACCGAGGCCTCGGGGGCGTCCCGGGCACAAACTGCGAATGGGCCCATGCGGTGCCCCTAAATGGAATGGAGATCGGGGCGGGTAAAGATCTGGCTGTAAGAACTGGGGATTCCAGAACCTGGGTCGAGTCTGGCGACATAAGCCCTGGTGACGTGGGCGCTGACGTAGATGTCGACTCCTGGGGGAACACGTCATCGATGCTGTCCAAGGAGTTCGTGACATTTTTGGTTTTGTCATTAGTTTCTAGTTGTGACGTCACAAACAGTTTTTGTTCTGTGACCATTTCTTCTTTTTTAGATTCTTTAGCGAAATCCACCTCTCCTTTTTCATTATCTTCTTCCTCTTCTTCTTCCTCCTCCTCTTCATCATCAGTTGTCTGATCATCTGTTTCTTCACTCCCTTCCTCCTCCGTCTCCACGCTGCTTTCATCGCTGACTCCAGATTTCCTTCCATCAATCTCATCCGGCGTGGGAAACCTTAAAGCATTGTTCTCAAAAATGGGACGAATTTTGGGACTCGCCTCAAATTTGATTTCCAGCCTCTCTGTGCTGAATGTTGGCGAACAAATATCAGGCCCTTCGTCGTCGGCGTCAGCGAATTCTAATTCCATCGTCTCTGGTCGCTCTATTTCTTTCCTGAATGAGACGGCCACTGTCTTTCTCTCAGGTGTGTCTGGGGGTAGTTTCTGCGACGCGTCGGTAATGCTCTTGTTGGAGGCCGGAGAGAGTTTCTCTTCCACAAAATTAGAGCCGGGTATGACGCGCGTCCATTGGACGGGAGGAGCAACAGAAGACTCCGGCTCAACTTTTGTAACGGGTGGAGTCACAGCAGGGCCAAGTTTAAGTGTGGCGGAGGGCGGAGTTGCAGCAGGCCCAGGTTTAAGTTTGGCGGAGGGCGGAGTTACAGAAGGTCCAGGTTTAAGTTTGGCGGGTGGCGGAGTCAGGGCTGGGCCAGATTCAATCTTAGCAGAGGGCGGAGTCACAGTTGGGCCAGCCTCGAGTTTGGCCGGAGCTGTGGGCGTGACGGGTGTCGTCTGTTCAGCTGAAGAGCTTGATTCTGACCTCTGCGTTTCTTGAGGGGGGACTGGCGCCTCCAGCACCACGTCCAGCGCCGGCTCTAGAGACACGCCCACACCAGGACGTGGGGATGTGAAAAATCTTCTCTGAGAGTCTTGCGTCGGTGACTCTAAGCCATCCCTGCTGTTGCTTCTCTTCAAACTTTCTCTGCTGATGCTACGAAACATGGCTGGCTCGGCGTCATAGCGCTCTAAAGCAAAACTGTGACTTGATGACTCTTCAAAAGATCGGTTGAGAGCCCCTCCAGATTCGTCTCCCTGTGATGCCAGCGAAGACCTTCTTACGCCCCCAGCATTGATGACCTTAAAATCGTCTTCACTTTGAGCCGTTGAAGTCCTTTTAAGTTTTGGCTTTTTAATCTGACCTTCGTCCAGGAATGCATCATCGCCATCTTCCGACCTCTTCTCCGCCTTCCTCTCCTCGTCTGCCACCCTGGGCGTTAGACTCCGGACAGGAGACGCGGGCTTGCCGTTGTCCTTGCCGGGGAACATGAAGACATCCTGTTTGGTGTAAGGCGACGCCAGGTTCCCGCTCAAAATCCCACTAGCGAGATGCGGCGTCTTCAGCAGCACGTCATGGTCGAGGCTGTCCCCCGTGTCGTCCTTCTCCGAGATGTGGCGCACGAACTCATCGTAGTCTTCCTCGATGACCGGCTCGCTGCTCGCCGGGACGCCGCTCAGGAATGTGTTGAAGTCGTCGAACGGCTCGTAGGGCGCGTCCGAATCTATTAATGTTTTGGGGGGATTCCCGAACGAGGGATCAGAAATGGACTGCCTGGGTAACTGCTGGGTGTCCTCGCCCGATGGGAACCTCGAGTCCACGGGTGTTGGGACCGTGAGTTTACCCGAAGCCTGGAATGGTTTGAACACCTCGATGGGAGGCGGGGACAGCGATCGCATTTCTGCTCGCACCGTCGGCTTGAAGGTTTCACTTTTCGGGGGTGGGAGGGTCAGCGTGGGTGACTTCACGTCGCCATATTCCAGTTTAGTGTATCGTTCTTCTGAATAGGTTCTCTGCGGTGGTGACCTTTGGTCTATGACAGGCACCTGCACCACCGCAGGGGTCTCCGGTGCTGGTCTTTGGTGGGCCTGGGGTGAATGGAGAAACGTGTCTTCTTTCGACACAACGTAATCGAATTTTTCCTCCTTGTGAGGGGTCTCCTGGACTGCTTTGTCGTCACGTAATTCATGATCTCTGTCTTCCTGATCCATTTCCGATCGATCTTCATCTGCTTCACTTTCTTCCTCTTCTTCACTCTCTTCCTCTTCTCCACTCTCTTCGTCTTCCTCTTCTTCCTCATCATTGTTTCCTTCACTTTCTTCATCTTCAACATCGTCAATATTCGTCTCATACTCCTCATCTTCATTCACCTCACTCTCCCTGTACTCCTTGCTCTCATCCGTCCTCCCTGCCAGCACCTGATTACTGTCCTCCCCGTTCTCTTCAACAAACACCCTCTCCTTCTCTATGTACCTCACAATGGGCCACCCGCTCTCAGTATTGTAATCGTCCGTCTTGAACTCGTCCAGGTTCAGCTGAAACCCGAGCTTGGACTTGAGGCTACTTCCGGTCCTGGCCACAGCGTCCCGCTCGTCCGTGTAGCCACTCGTCAGTTCCTCGTACCCTTCAAACCCAGCCGCCCCGTAGCCGTCCACCTCAATCATGGTGGTCGTGCACGAGCTCTGGCACTCGTCGTCGACCATCGGCTCGTCGACCTCCAGCGGAACCAACTCGTGCCGCCTGTCGGCGCTCCTTCGGTCCAGCAAGTCTTTCACGGACTGCAGCGTCCTGAGAATCGCCCTCTCGGGCGACACGGGTATGACAAACGTCTCCTCGATCACGTTATCCCACTCCTCGCTCTCATTCCCCGCCTCGCTCTCCCTTCCCTCGTCCATCCCGGACGTTTCCACGCGGGTGTAATACTCACCGCCCTCCATGGCGCCGACGCCCTCGGGCTGGCTGGTATCCTCACGTGAGAATTGTGAATACACAAATTTAAAATCCTTTGGTTTGCTCACATCACTATCGGAATGAGCTCCATCGCTCGACGGGTAAACACGGCCGCTCACTGAGTCCACATCGTCACCGGCTATGAAAACGTCCCTCGAATCAGCCTCAGTGTTTACAACACTGTCATTATTATTCTGCTCGTGCGTGTCCCCGCCACCACCGTCCCCCCGCTCCTCCGGTGACCCTTGTTTGCACGGGTCACGTGAATACCCGAGGCTATCTTGATCCCCTGTGTTTGGAATGTCCCAGCTCTGACTGCTGCTGTCGGTGGGTGTCCGCGTGTCTCCGTCGCACGAGTCGCTGTTGTCCCGTTGGCGGACCGGTGACCCGAGACCCTCCGAATCCAAAGCAGCGTACGACTTGTAAGCCTTCAAATCTCGTTTACTCTCCTCCGACTCCTCCTCCTCCCCACCCCCTCTTCCATCCTCACCAAACGGAACGCCTCCGCCCTCACTGACGTACCTATCTCTGAAATAAGCCTCCTTCTCCTCTTCCTCCCCTTTCAATTTCTTGTTGGCATAGGCGGCGCCGTCGCTGACGGGTCGCTTTGTTTTGACCGGGTTCGCCCTCAGAACCGTCAGATGAACGGGGCTGCCGCCGCTGTCTGCCGAGGGCTGTCTCGTGATGACGGTCTGAACCGACTCGTCACTCTCAGAAGTGCTGTCCTCGACCTCGACGCGAGATGAAAATGTCTGAACGAACTGATTCGGTACAATCTGATCCGACGCGGGGGTCACCCGTGCGTCACTGACCCTCCCGTTGATCCGCGAAGCATCAGAGCTAATCCTGCCCGACTCGGCGGGCTTATCCGAATTACCGGCCAACAGCGAAAGCCTGTCCACACTGCTCCCGTAAGAACGAATGTATTTCACATAGTCCTCCTCACTAAGAAAGTTGCTGCCGTCCTCGGGGTCACTGGCATCTAAATCGGTTTCGAAATACAAGAAATCAGAAATCGCGCGAGCTGGTCCTGTCGCGATGTCAACACCAGCCAAGCTGTCTACTTTGTGTACAAAATAATCATCACCACTTCCTGTAAGCGCTCGGGAATCCGGACCGCTAGCCACACCGGTGTTTACGACCATCAATGGCGTTTCATGTTGGATTTCTGGATCGCGTGTGCGACCAGGCAGGTGAGAGGCGAGGCGGCGGGCCGTGCTTGGCCTAGATAAGCCACCGTGTGCTGGTGTCGTCACACTTCTCGCGTCACTAGTTTCATGATGGCGGCCCCGGCTGTTGGACCGGTCACCCGCGAGTTCTCTTTCTGGAAATAATCCACGTTTTCTCTCCTCGTAGTCGAGATCGTAATCCCGTCCGCCGCGAGATTTCGAGTCGTAAAACCCTTTCCCGCTCCTGCTGCTGTTGGTACTTTCACTGGACGTCGTCATTTCATCCGAATCTTCTTCCATTATCGGTTCCAGAGTCGAACAGCAGAACAGCTCCTCATCGGAGTCGAGTTCCCGTGGCTGGATGTCGTCATAGCCGTGGCCGTAATCGTTGTCGTCACGGTAATCGAAATCCGTCCCGTCGATGAATTCATCGTCGGAGCTTCTGTCCGGAGTCCGATCCGGCCCGTGATACCGGTCCCGGTACGGGTGGTAGTTGTCGTCGTCCAGGATGTGGCGGTATTCCTCTTTGCTGCTGTTGGCGCCCCCGCTGCTGCTGTCGGTGCTGATGTTGAGGAGCAGGTCCCCGTGGCCGTCGCCGACATCCTCGACGCTGGAGTCCACCGGGGGATCCGCCTCCAGATTTGGGGAGGCCAGGTTCTGCTGAGAGGTCGAAGCGGACGCTAGCAGCGTCTCGGTGCTAGAAGCACGGCCATCGCTGGCAGTCAGAGACTCTGTGCTGGTGTAGGCGCCAGTCTGCTCCGTCTTGGACGTGAAATATCGATCTGCCGTGTCGGTTTGTTGTGTGTCGGCCGTGTGCACACCTGCATACCTGTGATCGATTCCCAGGCTCGGGGAATTCTCGGCGCGGTCAGAGCGAGGCCGGGAAAGCACCGTGTTTTCCCAGGTGGGTCTATAAATAGGCTCGGCGTCGGGGCTACTCGCCTCGTCATCGCCGTCCAACGGCAGGTCGACGGGGACTCGAATTATCGGCTTTAACGTTGTCAGCTGAAAACTCACCCCACTTGTAGAACTGCGACTTCTGCTGGGGGTGGCCACACCTGGGACTTTTGGCCCTACAGAATCCCGTTGTTGTTGCTGTTGTTCGGTAGGTATGGCCGGCAGCTGCCTTCTCGGTGATGACGATGATCCTGAATTTGACGATGATGCCGCTGCTGCTAAGAACTGCCTCCTGTATTTCTCGTCGTCGCTCATTTTCTCACCCGTCTCGTCCTCGTCCAGCTTATCCAGCAGACGCCACGAGAACATGATGGTGATGATGGTCGCAATGGCGGCCGTGAGAAAGCGCTCGAAAGCTCCGTCCGACTGCGGCGGCACGCCACCACCTTTTGGTAGCCAGCGGTCCATTGTTTAAAAAGTCAGTCTATCCGAGATAACAATCACCCCGAGAGGTTCTAACCACTCCGCATAGTGGCAAAGTTCGGAGAACAGCTGCAGTCCTCAATAACCAGCACTACCAATACGGCAACGCAGTCTAGAAACGGAATGTGCTTTCAAAACCTGTGAAGGGACGCGCGGATAATTTGTATACAAGGCTAATGCGCTGATCATTTATGGGGGACTTTAGTTTGTGCGTGTGGAGCGTGGGGGACAGATAACACACATTTCAAGATCATGTGCACTGTATGAGAGTGTTGACTGCATGTGTTGTCTGGAAAAAGTGGACCTGGCTTCCGTGAAGTCTATGTTACTTGCAGTCAAAATGGCGACTTCTTATTCTTGAAATGATACACCACTGAGAAGACGGGGGGGGGGGGGGGGGGGGGAAAAAAAAACCGGAAGGATCATATTTCGTGACATTCCTTACATCCGTGTTCATGTGTTACACAAGTGTGACCTTTAACGTGTTCATTTTTGCATATCTTCAACCTTGAACTTTCAAGTTCATCACTCTTTTAACAAAAAAATTAAATAATTCGAGTCTCCAATACAGAAGTAGCATCCATGATCTTTTCACCGCCTCACCATCTGACGTCACCAAACGGTGTACACGTTGCATTAACTTCCATTACTTTTTGTCTTCATCCTATACTTTTTTGGAAACGGGCCCAAGGGTCGATAGTTTGTGCGTGGTATTTCTTACATTCGCTTGCGAATGTCTCTTGCGGATGTCTCCGTGACTCGAGTACCTGTGTGTGTGTGACCTGTGACAGATTCCTTCACTGACAAGTCCGGTCCTCTCACCTGTACGAATGGCGCACCTCGATTCACCCCACCACCAAAACACCGTGTTTAGCTTAGGGGCCTCGTATTTGGGTCACATTTACAACCACAGCCGGGCGGCGGCCACTTGAACATTCAAATTTATACGCCACATTCATAAGCTCGTTAGGCGCACACACAACCACAGCTGAACGGCTCGTAACGTGTGTATTATGTGACAGCACGCCCAGAGCTATTCAGGTCAGCACATCACCTAGACGTAGTCTAAAAAACACAAACTTCTCCAATTCAGCTAATACACGTGACGTATTCAACATATAGCTATTGATCAATTGAAAGCAAATTTATTCTTGACATCCTCAGCTGCAAAATGTTCGCTCAACTATCTCGTCTGACCGTGATGGGGGGTGTGATACAATAGCGACCATATAAATATTTATGTCACTCCGCAGGACGTCTTTAAAACGACACGTCTTTAGCTGGCACGGAATCAAAAACGGTGTGTGCTCTTTGGATAGAGCATTTCAGGACGTTGCGTGAATCAAAGCGTTACAGATGACACGGCTACTGCCCACGCTGACATCAAAGTGTTACAGATGACACGGCTACTGTCCACGCTGACAAAGTCAGCTCATTAACTCCAGCAAAAGAGACGGTCCGAATCGTGGTCCAGGTATTCCATTCATGGTCTATATTCGGCCACGTTCTTAGGTCCACAACACAAAACACCTTGACTCTAAACGAAAAAAAACAACAAAAAACCACACGATCTGCTAAACGCAGAGAGCTCTGAAAGTCTGCACGACAAACAATACTAATAAGTATCGATCTTCTCCAATCGATTGAAATAGTTTATTGATGAATCGTTGTATACCAAATGTATTCGGATAAAAAATAAAATAAATATCTCCTTCTATCACATAACTAAAAGTGACGCCTTAGAATCCCTTGGTGTCTTGAATCCACCGATCCGTGTACACACTGTGTGTGCCTCCTGCTTTTGGGGGACGAGATTACACGCCCCAATTCCGTGCAGTTAATCCGTGCCCAGTCGGCGATCGTGTACCGGCTCGTCCATCTGACATGACATTCACACACCCGGGCATATCACGAGGTCTGTGTGGGTGTCGTGTGGGTGTTTTCCTCGAGGCTTCGACGGAGCGTGACAAAATGAGATACACTTTTTTTAAAGGCGAAATTCCGATCCACGAATCACCACTGTTAGATCTACGCTGGGCGTGCAAGTGACGCACACGGGTCAATCTTATGGTGCCGGACAGGCCGAAATGAGACTTACGATGACCTCTTGTCTGTGGCGTCAGTCTGTCAGGCCAACTGACAAATAGTCCGGCGGTGATTGACCCACTCTGCGAAACAGACCGACTTTCTCGTCATGCGTGCTTCAAGCTCCGGGCAACTTTCACAATGGCTTGTTGTCGCGGAGAGAACGCTGTCTCCTCGTCGAAGAAGTCACGGCAAGGTCCACGCCAGCAAACCGTCTGACTGGGCTTAATTGGGTGAAACAGACCCTTTACACTCGGTGCCGCTGCTCAATTGTGTGCCGAAGTTAAGTTGTGCCGCATTTCGTTAGTGCCGCAGTTCTGAAGTGCTGAAAGTCTGTACTGACGCAACTTTGTAGTGCCGCAGATCTGAAGTGCTGAAAGTCTGTACTGACGCAACTTTGTAGTGCCGCAGTTCTGAAGTGCTGAGAGTCTGTACTGACGCAACTTTGTAGTGCCGCAGATCTGTGGTCCCGCAGTTTCCTCTGGTGAAAACGTGCGTATAACTCGTGTGGCTCACACTGAAGCCCTGTGCATTGAAAGGCAGGCCGTACAACTAGCGAGCATCTGGTCATGTATTGATGACTGTGTCGGTGTGTCTTGGTCTCCGCTAACTCGATTTGTATATTGATTGGCCCCCCATACACACAATTGGTTATGTGGGTATGCACATACGTGGCTCGGGCACTAATCCATCGGTCGCATGTGTGGTGCAAGCTGTCAACTTTCCTTGTAATGTCGTGTGATCATTGGGTCAGATATCCACTCCAACAGTGCCCAAAAATAAAGTTTCTGATATCTTGGTGGTCGGGAACTATAAACCGCTTTTAGTGAATGGTATCGTTGACATGCTTGATATCATTTCAATGGTATCGTTGATGTACTTTATATAATTTCAGTGGTGTCGTCGATGCACTTAATATCATTTCAGTGGTATCGTTGATGTACTTCATACCATTTCAGTGGTATCGTTTATGTATTTCTTCATCATTTCATTGGTATCGCTGATGTAATTCATATAATTTCAGCGCTAAGATGAAACATGAACCATTTTCTTAACGTTGAATTTCGTTGACAGCACTTAACAAAGTTAACGGAACTTCCACAAAGTTGACAGAACTTCCACAAAGTTGACAGAACTTCCACGAAGTCACCAACCAGATTCGATTATAGTGCTTTCAAAGGCTCAGTTTCACTCGCCTTCGGGTCACTTTGATCACGTCGCCGTGGAATTCCGAATTAACGATTGCCGGGCTACTAAGATTTCATTTTTTTTGGGGGGGGGGGGGGGGGGGGGGGGTTTTAAAAAATTTTAAAAAAATAAAATAGGGGGCCATGAAAAGTTTGAAAGAACCCGTTTTTGAANGTGAGGAGGCCCGATCGGTCAACCACTGACCAGACAACGGGAAATATTGACACAGTTCTGGAGCTATGAAAACCCTCAGATTCTGCAAAAGGGGATTTGGGGGGGGGGGGGCGGAAGGAATTCTCTGGTGTTGGCGGAAGGCCGTAGCAACATTAAATGTTGGACAAGTCACTCGGCGATCAGATTAAGTTCCCTGGCATATTATCTATTGGGCCGGACACATTATCTATTGGGCCGGACATATTATCTATTCGGCATCATGGCTGTGAACATTCTGTATAGATGTAGGATAGAGTTTATTTGGCTACGACCGTGGTCAGATATTGAGACACGCGTGCGGGAAGCGGACCAGGCATGCAGAGGGTCATCTGGAAGAAAAAAAAAGCGCAAATTCAGAAGGTCACGCCAGGTATTAGATCAGAAAAAAAAAAGATAATAATAATAATAATAAATAATTTTAATTAAGAAAAAATAAAATATTGAAATACATTTTATTTGTTTCCCTTACAGAGCTTTGCGGTTTTTTAATCATTTTTTTTTAACCTGAGGCGGATCTGGGGAACTGGACACGGATCTGGGGAACTGGACACGGATCTGGGGAACTGGACACGGATCTGGGGAACTGGACACGGATCTGGGGAACTGGACACGGATCTGGGGAACTGGACACGGTTACCGGAAATTTGTTTGAATCTTTTTTTTTTTCAGTTCACACGTTAAAATTTTGCGTCAAATTTCTTATTGAACGCACTATACTAAGACTATAGAGTAAAACAAAATAATATATTGAAAAAGAAATTTGACGCAAAATTCTAACGTGTGAACTGAAAAAAAAAAAAGATTCAACCAAATTTCCGTTTCGATCAAATTTCCGTCGATCAATTTTCCGTCGACGAAATTTCTTACAAACGAATTTCCGGATGCGAACTGTGGGGAAACTGGACACAATATGTTAAGACACAGTTGTTTAATTCTAGTAAAATTCATACCCCCTCCCATTCCCGTCAACCAATTATATTAAAAAAAAAAAAAAAA
>CAXITT010000167.1:783663-805405 GCA_964033795.1 Lymnaea stagnalis
AGTGGGTGGGGGGGGGGGGGGGGGGGGGGGGGGGGGGGGGGTCTGGCGGACACGTTCTACAATGTGATTCTAAAAAATATAATGCGTGGGGGAGGGGGAAGGTGAGGGCTTATCTTGCTTTATAAGGAAACAAGGGTAAAATGTATAGGAATGTGAAAGGGTAATGGTGATAAACTGGTGTGGGTGCTGAAATCGTGTGGGTGGGGAATTGATGGGGCTCTGGGTGCTTAGATAATATGGGGTGGGTAATGGCAGAACAAGCATGCTCTACGTACTGGAGAAACATACGAAAAAAAAACCCAACAAATCTGTCATTCAATCAATCACACAATCAGTCAGAGATGACAAGCCTGAAGCTAGCCACGCCCAACCCTCCCCCCACCGCCCTTTTCGTAAACATGTTGCGCAGAAGCGAGTCTGGTATCGATCTGAAAACACTCAAGCCATTGATCTATACTGAAGCGCACAAGTCAGTCGATACATCAATAAATCATTATTTACAATCGGATATCGATCGCGAGCACGTGTGTTGAATGATAATCAGACGATGTCCAGTGCTTTTCAATCTGAAATCGGACAACACACCAACTTTTTAAATTTTTTTTTTTGGGTTCCAGAACAGTGGTTACCTAAATCTTCCCTCGTAGACCCCACTCAATGGTTTGAAAAGCGGCCTGATTAATTCAACCATGGCCATATAATAAAACGATTTCATACTCTGCTGTCTCTGTCAAAGCAATGAGTTTGCCACATCCCAAGTGCCAACAAGAGGCCGATGTGCCCCCCCTCCCCTTCCTCCCACACACACAGAGTTGAGAAGGAGGTTTATAACCCAGCTCACTTCCCATGGATTTGAGAGATTAACGGACGGGATTAATCTGGGCATGATGCGCGCATGTGTGTATGTGCGTGTGTGTGTGACACATTGAGTCTTTGAGTGTGTGAGAGACAGAGAGTGTTTAGTGAGTCCACAAGACATGTGTGTCCGGATAGTGTGTGCATGTGTGTGTGTGTGTGACACATTGAGTCTTTGAGTGTGTGAGAGACAGAGAGTGTTTAGTGAGTCCACAAGACATGTGTGTCCGGATAGTGTGTGCATGTGTGTGTGTGTGTGACACATTGAGTCTTTGAGTGTGTGAGAGACAGAGAGTGTTTAGTGAGTCCACAAGACATGTGTGTCCGGATAGTGTGTGCATGTGTGTGTGTGTGTGACACATTGAGTCTTTGAGTGTGTGAGAGACAGAGAGTGTTTAGTGAGTCCACAAGACATGTGTGTCCGGATAGTGTGTGCATGTGTGTCTTTGTTTGTATGACTTTGAGCACGTGCCATGTGTGATCCGAATAGTGTTTGTGTGTGTGTGTGTGTTTGTAGGTGAAGAATGGCAAACAAGCACAAAGAGACATGACGTCAGAGTGTTCTGACGTAACGTGCCAAGATTGGACCATGACGTGCCAACATTGGACCGTGTCACGTGCCAAAATTGGACCATGACGTGCTAACATGGGACCATGAATTGCCAACATTGGACCGTGTCACGTGCCAAAATTGGACCATTACCTGCCAACATTGCACCATGACGTGCCAACATTGGACCGTGTCACGTGCCAACATTGGACCGTGACTGCCAACATTGGACCGTGAAGTGCCAACATTGGACCGTGACGTGCCAACATTGGACCGTGAAGTGCCAACATTGGACCGTGACGTGCCAACATTGGACCGTGACGTGCCAACATTGGACCGTGACGTGCCAACATTGGACCGTGACGTGCCAACATTGGACCGTGACGTGCCAACATTGGACGGTGAAGAGGATCTTCATACCATCAAAGTAAACTATTTTAAAATTAGGCTTGCAAACCACTTTTAGAACAACTTAGTCAACATAAATACCAAGTGCTGAAACGGGCGATATGATCAAGTCAGGGCCAACGGGGCTGGGGGAGGGAGGGGTGCGAAATCAAATGGGACACCCGCCCCGCGGCCCATTTTCTTCGGGCGCAGAAAGAGAAAATGCAAATTTTTCATGCAAAATATGTGAATTAACATATACGTTTTGTTTGAAAGAGGACGACTAAATTCCGGCACTGCCCCGGACGCAGTTCCTTGCTTGCCCCGGAGTTTGGTAGGCCGAAAGAACATATCGCATACTTTAACTTCAAAGAACTGGAGGGGAGGGAGACGGTTGCGTGGGGGGGGGGGATTGCCCGCCCTCGGGAAACGCCTTTTGTTTCTGAGGATTGCCATGATTTGTACCTTCTCTTTTGTAGCTTCAGCCAACTCTCTAAGTCAATTGTGTTCATTTGTTCCCCTTCTCCACAGCTAGTCAGACGGTGTTTTTCATTAAGGCCAGCTACTGATAATGAAGCCGCTTTAATGTGAGCACAGTGAGACTAGATATAGAACAGAGCGAGCCACTCAAGGAAGTAAGGAGTTTCCCAAGGACACGTCACTCTTAATTTACACAAATACAGTATGTAGACCAACAAAATAATTCATGACGTATTCTCCCAGAGTTAGAGCGGTTAAAAAAGATCTAATGCAGGATCCATGATTCAAAAAAAAACAACACATAATTTCCGGTGGAAGGTGTGAGCCCAAGATTGATATCATTGCTGGGTTGTAAAAAAAAGGGGGGGGGGGGTTATGGAGTTTCATCCTTGTTACATACTCAACTGGTGGGTCTAATGCCAGCCTATCTATCTTCTAAAGGGCCCTTCCCGCAAGCAGCCGGTGTTCGTTATAAGCGGNGGGGGGTGTGTGGGGGGGGGGGGGGGGGGGGGGGGGGAGGGGTCAGTCGCCCGAAACAGCTTGTCATGACAGCCCTAACAGCTTGTTATGACAGCCCCAACAGCCTGGTGTGAACGCTGATCTCCTGGAGGCCTTTCTCAAGAGAGTTTACAGTAATCATACGAGGACCTCGTCTCAGTTTGGTAGAGTAGCTCTATAACTTGTAATTTTTGGAACTTGTACATTATTATTGTGTAAACTGTCGTATATTGTCAAATAACTGTCATGTACGTATTTCATATACTCGTCTAACCGGCTTAGCGGCGGCTGACCAATTATGGAATCCCCTAGTCTTATCATGAGGAGACCACTGAGCCATATCACTCAATCCTGTTGGTGAGAGGTGATCCCTAAATGCTGTGACTAAGGAATCACTAGATCCTGTCATTAAGATACCCCTGAAGTTTATCCCTTACAGATCCCTAAATAACATCACTCAGATATCCCCGAATCATGTCACTAAAATATCCCCGAATGATGTCACTGAGAGATCCTCAAACCATATCCTTAAGAGATCCTTAAAAGACTTAATCTCCCGAATACCCCCCCCCTCCCAATCCGTGTAGCCAACCACTCGCAGACACCAACAATAAACCACACCCTTAGATACCATTCCCACCCCTCCCCCCAACCCATTTGCCCCTAAGGGTGAATTCGCTGACACGCCACAAATAGGAGCCACCATCAAGTGGGCATGATTTACTGCAGGCGTTACAACTAAAGGCGGGCTCAGGACCGGGGAAAATAAATCACGTTCTGGGAATTCTTAGAAAGCAGGTCTCTTAAACAAGCAAGCTTTATTTATTGGACACTTTAATTTGACGCTATGGGACCGTGAGGGGGGGGGGGCGCACTTGGTTAAAATTTCATATTAAAATATTTCCAAAATCTCCATGATGTAAATAAAATACATGACTCCAAATACATGACTCCAATTGCATGAATCCAAAAAACATAACTCCAATTGCATGACTCCAAATGCATAGCTCCAAAAACATGACTCCAATTGCATGACTCCAAATGCATGGCTCCAAATTCATGACAACGAATGCATGAATCCAAATGCATGACTGATTTTTAGCTCAGTTCTACAACAGCCATCAGAGTTTCAGACAGTGTGCCGACTCGAGAGATCCTTTTCATGTTCCCATGGTGCAGTGCTCTATCTTCCATCATTGCGACGCTACCGAGGGAGAGGTCCATTGTATTGATGACTCTCCACACTGGTAGAATAACTAACAATGTATAGATTGACTCCCCCCCCCCCACAGCACGCCTCCAAACTTGGGCGTCTAAAATATCATGATAGAGGCAAAGGTTCGCTTACAAAAACGTATGCAAGGGAAACGCTTTCAAAAAACGTATGTATCTAAGAGAAACCATCTCAAAAACGTTTAAAAGAGAAAACCATCCTACAAACGTATGGCGGAGAAACCATCTTAAAGAAACGTGCTCAAGAGAAACCCTCTTAAAAACCTACTCAAGAGAAACCCTCTTAAAAACATGCTCAAGAGAAACCTTCTTAAATACATGCTCAAGAGAAACCCTCTTAAATACATGCTCAAGAGAAACCCTCTTAAATACATGCTCAAGAGAAACCCTCTTAAAAACATGCTCAAGAGAAACCCTCTTAAATACATGCTCAAGAGAAACCCTCTTAAAAACATGCTCAAGAGAAACCCTCTTAAATACATGCTCAAGAGAAACCCTCTTAAAAACATGCTCAAGAGAAACCCTCTTAAATACCTGCTCAAGAGAAACCCTCTTAAAAACATGCTCAAGAGAAACCCTCTTAAATACATGCTCAAGAGAAACCCTCTTAAATACACGCTCAAGAGAAACCCTCTTAAATACATGCTCAAGAGAAACCCTCTTAAAAACATGCTCAAGAGAAACCCTCTTAAATACATGCTCAAGAGAAACCCTCTTAAATACATGCTCAAGAGAAACCCTCTTAAATACATGCTCAAGAGAAACCCTCTTAAATACATGCTCAAGAGAAACCCTCTTAAAAACCCGCTCAAGAGAAACCCTCTTAAATACATGCTCAAGAGAAACCCTCTTAAAAACCTGCTCAAGAGAAACCCTCTTAAAAACCTGCTCAAGAGAAACCCTCTTAAAAACCTGCTCAAAAGAAACCCTCTTAAAAACCTGCTCAAGAGAAACCCTCTTAAAAACCTGCTCAAGAGAAACCCTCTTAAAAACCTGCTCAAGAGAAACCCTCTTAAAAACCTGCTCAAGAGGTATCATCGTAAAAAAATGCGCAAGAGAAACCATCTTAAAGAAACGTGCGCAAGAGAAACCATCCTTAAAAACGAGCGCAAGAGAACCCATCTCAAAAAAGTTCCTCCACTACAAAGCTTGGCCTTTTAATTGCTGAGAGCAGCTCAAAGGTTGAACCACATAGTTCTGAGCAGATCGAGGTACCACCAAAGTGATACCTTTTCGTTACCGATGGCGTCGACATGACGCCACGATCACCCACTTTCAATTACCAAGGACGTCCCATTGTCGTCATAACAAAGAGGCAAAGAACTTTTTTTTTGTTTTTACCAAGGACGTCACATTGACGTCATATTTTAATGCTATATATATTTCTTTATTCGTTAATCTATAGAGAAGTTAATAAGCGAATCGGACGGAGAATGAAAAATACCGGAAGTTTTTTTAATTGCCGAGTAACAAAAAACAAAATTCCCCCCCCCCCCCCCCCTAAAAAAAAAATCAATATTAGCAATATTAGCAACAATGAAAGGGTTAAGTGACTGAAATATTTAAACTGATGTCATTAGAGCAACCCAACCAAACACACAGCCGTGACGAGTGGAGTTAGAGCGACAAGGAATCTACACAAGTTTAGAGGTAAACTCTGAAGAAGGTCAAGAGCGGAAAGGGAACATTCAGGCCTAAAAGCCTACGACAGCAAAAATTTGAAATTAGAAATGAAAGTTGTGGGGAAAAAAAAATAGATTTGACTGGAACTCAGTGCCAGTAGCAAGGGTTAGTGTCACCAGGGGCGTAGCTAGGGTTAGTGCCACCAGGGGCGTAGCTAGGGTTAGTGCCACCTTGGGCGTAGCTAGGGTTAGTGCCACCTTGGGCGTAGCTAGGGTTAGTGCCACCAGGGTCGTAGCTAGGGTTACTGCCACCAGGGTCGTAGCTAGGGTTAGTGCCACTAGGGGCGTAGCAGGCGTAGCTAGGGTTAGTGCCACCAGGGGCGTAGCTAGGGTTAGTGCCACCTGGGGCGTAGCTAGGGTTAGTGCCACCTGGGGCGTAGCTAGGGTTAGTGCCACCAGGGGCGTAGCTAGGGTTAGTGCCACCAGGGGCGTAGCTAGGGTTAGTGCCACCAGGGGCGTAGCTAGGGTTAGTGCCACCAGGGGCGTAGCTAGGGTTAGTGCCACCAGGGGCGTACCTAGGGTTAGTGACACCAGGGGCGTAGCTAGGGTTAGTGCCACCAGGGGCGGAGCTAGGGTTAGTGCCACCAGGGGCGTAGCTAGGGTTAGTGCCACCAGGGGCGTAGCTAGGGTTAGTGCCACCAGGGGCGTAGCTAGGGTTAGTGCCACCTGGGGCGTAGCTAGGGTTAGCGCCACCAGGGGCGTAGCTAGGGTTAGTGCCACCAGGGGCGTAGCTAAGGTTAGTGCCACCAGGGGTGGATTAAAAGATTTTTGCCTCGGCATTTCATGAACATCCCCTCTCCCTTAACCTTCCATTGCAGTTTGCCGAAAATGCCGAGCCTCCATATACAAAAACATGCCCCAACTTACCCCTCTCCCCCAGAAGCGGACGGCCCGCTTCGCCCACCCCTTGCTGCGCCACTGCTGTCACTTTGGGTGCATAAAATGAGCGGAGCTGCTGGTGATGACGTCACTTAAGGCCCTCGTTGTATCGCAGCTGTAAACACATTCGCCCCCCCCCCCAACCCTTTAAGGACCGATAACTCTATTGACACACCGATTTCTTCTGACACCGATCACCATACCAGCGCATTAAACTATCCTCTCGTGGGAGCCATCGGCGTATCCCCCATAGAGGTCAAAAATGACCGATGACAAAAGGGATAACATGTCAAAGTGACAACCCCACTCCCCTCGGGCTTGTTTTTTCTCGTTTGCAGTCGAATTCAGAATAAATAAAAACAACAAATCAACAAAGATGAAACGAGTAAGAAGAAAGTAGCTTAGAATCAGTGGCGTTTGAAGCATGGGGGCGGACGGTGCAGTCCACTACGGGCGGGTAATTATTTTTTTTTAATTTACAAGGGGCTGCATTTTCGGTCAACTGCAGAGTTCTTTTCGAGGAATGGGGCGTCGAAAATATCGGCCCTCCCCGGGGGTGGGGGGGTGGTATCAACCCTGGCTACACCAACTGCCTTGCGTAACACATTATTGTTCACCATTGTGTACCCTTGTCACCAGGAGCGTAACTTACAGGTCATGGACGTTCTTGAAAGATATTATAGAAGTTTGCGGGGGGTGTGTGTGGGGGGGGGGGAGAGTCAATGGCAAGGTCATGTATAGATTAGCTATACTCCGATTGCGATTGTCAAGAAGGGAGAAAGCGGAAGCTGGGGTGAAACCTGGCAATAATGAACCTTGAAAAAGCGCTCTCCATGTCAAATGCGCCAACTTACCTAGGCGCGTAATCATTTCAGCCGTTAGACTCTGACCAACGGACGGCAAGCGACCAGGGTTAAGAAAGCACAGCATTCGTTATCCTGTAATTCTTAGTGTTATGCCGGGGTAATGAGTTAAGTCACTTAAACCAGGATTCTGTAAGCATTCGCCATTGAAAAAAATTAATAATTTTTTTTAAAATTAAAATAATTTTTAAATCTTATTTGATCGATAATTTACATATAATAATTTTCGTATTTAAAAATGAGAAAATAATTTTTACATTTCTTAAAATGCATTTCATTACGTAAAGATTTGGTGCTGGGAAATATTTTCATAACTTAAAAAAAATAAATAAAAAGATTTAAATTTCTTCCACATGTAAATGAAACCCCGGAGTGCCTTACTAACCCATTTGGTTTCACGGAGTGCCTTACTACCCCATTTGGTTTCACGGAGTGCCTTACTAACCCATTTGGTTTCACGGAGTGCCTTACTACCCCATTTGGTTTCACGGAGTGCCTTACTAACCCATTTGATTTCACGGAGTGCCTTACTACCCCATTTGATTTCACGGAGTGCCTTACTAACCCATTTGGTTTCACGGAGTGCCTTACCACCCCATTTGATTTCACGGAGTGCCTTACTACCCCATTTGGTTTCACGGAGTGCCTTACTACCCCATTTGGTTTCACGGAGTGCCTTACTACCCCATTTGATTTCACGGAGTGCCTTACTAACCCATTTGGTTTCACGGAGTGCCTTACTACCCCATTTGATTTCACGGAGTGCCTTACTAACCCATTTGGTTTCACGGAGTGCCTTACTACCCCATTTGATTTCACGGAGTGCCTTACTACACTTTGGCACGGTTTTTTTCTTTTGGCTAATGCATTTTTAAGATGTTTAATAATATTGGTTTCTACTTTTTAGTGAACTTAAACTCTTCTTTAAAAAGATTCAAGTCTCTTTGAAAAAAAGTCTCTTTTCTTTTAAAAAGAAATACCCACTTAAAAAAACAACAACAACACACAACTGCCGATCGCTCCATCCCTGCAAATAGCGGCACTTTTTCTTCGGTCCCAAGTTTTGCGTTATTTCCAGGCATCACTGTATTTAATAGCTCCTTCTGACACCATCATGGCTGATTCTGGAAATGGTGTTGTGATTGGTCAAGGGAAAATGCAATCCCATTACCGAGCAGCTGAGACGGTCTCCGGAGACCTGGGACGAATCCGGAGACCTGGGACGAATGCGGTGTTTCAGACATAGGACTGGCCGCCTCCCTGATCACATCGGACACGTGGAACTCACTCCCCCACCCCCAACCTCCCCACCCCTGATCACACCAAACTAACGTGACCACTCCCCCACCCCCCACATCATGCTTAAGATGAAAGCTAGGTTTTCGAACGAATTCTGAAGAACTTGAATTGACTTCAATTGAATTGGTAAAATTGCCATCTCAAAGTCAAATCTCCCATCCCCCCCTCTCTCTCTCTCTTTATCTATCTGTCTCTCTCTCTCGCTCTCTTAGTGTAGGTGTCTCTGTATTACACACTCTCTCTGTATCTCTCTCTGTCTCTCCCTCACACATACACACACACGCTCATACTCTCTATATCCGTCTCTCTCACAAACACTGACTCTCCCTGACTCTCTCTCATACACACTTTCTCACTCTCTATCTCCCTGTCTCTCTCTCTCTCTATCTCTCTCTTTTTCAGCAGGCTCCAGGTGGCCTAATGACCCTGGCATGTTAAGTCCTGCATTAACTGAGACAACACCAGCGAGCCACTGGTCAACTGCGTTTCCATGGTTGATGCATGTGTGCAGGGCACTCTTGACTTGATGACTTTCGCCGGGGTCAGAGCTGTGCACTTTTGAAATAGATATTTCTGGGGTACTCTTGCACAGTTCAGGGGTACTCTTTTACACTTCATGGTACTCTCACCCAGCTCAGGGGTACTCTCGCACAGCTCAGGGGTACCCTCACATAGATCAGGGGTACCCTAACATAGATCAGGGGTACCCTCACATAGATCAGGGGTACCCTCACACAGATCAGGGGTACCCTCACACAGATCAGGGGTACCCTCACATAGATCAGGGGTACCCTAACATAGATCAGGGGTAAGAATTGCATATTCGGCATGCTGTGATGTAAGAGGGTTATTCAGAGAAAGACCCAGACACGTGCGACGCCCCCCCCCCCTGCCCTCACCCCCCAACCCTACAATCATTACCAATACAAGATTACACCCTGTCTGAGAATAGGCGCGTGCTAAAGAATATATGGTCAAAAATTCCGATCTGCCTGTGTGCTGGTCGTCTGATGACACATTTAGCCGTCTGTAACAGTCTGCTGTCTGATGTCTGCTGTCTGATTATACTGTGGCGCCAGTTTGTGATTCGACAAGAATCCGCGAGCCATTCGCCTTGATTACCTTCTACACTTTGTTATTTGTGTCGAATCATCAGGGACAGTGTGTCTGTCAGTGTTCTTGTCAGTGCGTTGCTCAGTAGGGAGCTCCAGGGGTGGGGTGGGATTAAATGCTGTGTGTGTGTGTGTTTAAAAAAAAGCTGGGATGACAGAGGAAGTGGGGAGTGTGTGGGGAGTGTGTGGGGAGAGTAAGGGGAGTGTGGAGGAGTGTGGGGAGTGTGGGGGAGTGTGTGGAGAGTGTGGACGTTGGCCATCACAAAATTTTACTTCAGATGAAAAGATGTGGTCGCAAATACATGCTAAGAGATATGTAACCTTAATATGTCCAAGAAAAAAGGGCGGGGCGGGGTGGGTTCGGGGGGGGGGGCATTGGGGTCAGCTGANTTTTACTTCAGATGAAAAGATGTGGTCGCAAATACATGCTAAGAGATATGTAACCTTAATATGTCCAAGAAAAAAGGGCGGGGCGGGGTGGGTTCGGGGGGGGGGGTCATTGGGGTCAGCTGACCCTTGACTTTGGCAATAGTTTCATCGCCATCATACTTTATTACAAGAGGTAGATCAAGTTGTCAGGAGTCTTAGAATCATTGTCACAAACGGTACATCGTTGTGGGTGCATGCCTGTGGATGGGTGGGTATGTGTTGGTGCATGCATGTGTATGGGTAGGTCTGTGTGGGTGCATGCATGTAAATATGTCTGTGTGGGTGCATGCATGTAAATATGTCTGTGTGGGTGCATGTCAGGGTATCAATATGTATGTGTGGGTGCATGCCTGTGTACGAGTTTGTCTGTGCATGGGTCTGTCGATGGATGAATATGTCTGTGTGAGTTTATGTCTGTGTATGAATATGTTTGTGTGACGTGTCTGTCTGTATATGAATATAGATGTGTGTGAACACGTCTGTGTACGAGTTTGTCTGTGCATGGGTCTGTCGGCGGATGAAGCTGTTCAAGGTTCCGTTCTTCTTCGCCCTGAGATCCAATTATTATTGGGATAACATTACCTGCTAGAAGCTGACAGACGCTTCAATGATACAAGTGTCGGTGTGTGAGGGGGGGGGGTGGAGGGCGACACTTAACAACCCCCCCCTCCCTCACCATTTTCTTAAACAACCCCCTCCCCTGTTGTTGTCAAAGAACAATTTGAAATACAACACGAACTAATCTTCCCTACGAAAGGTGACGTGCTGGTGCAGTGGTTATCAACCTTCCTATTGCCTGATCCTCTAAGTACAGTTCCTTTTTAATTACCCCCAACCATTAAATTATTTTCGTTGCCACTTCATAAATATGTGTTTTCCGATGGTCTTGGTCGACCCCTGTATAAGGGTCTTTCGACCCCCCCCCCCAAAGGAGTCGCGACCCACAGGTTGAGAACCGCTGTGTTAGGTTAAAGTTCACGTCAGCCATCAGCGACACCGATGCATTGGCAACAGAAAACGGATATAGCGGATACACAACCCCCACAGCGACATCTGCAATATGAATGGACACATCGGCAACAAGCCCTGCTACACTGGAAACATGGACCGCTACAATCGGAAATATCACCCACTTCATCAGAACTATCAACTGCTACAAAGGAAATATCAGTTGCTACAACGAAATATCAACTGCTATCTTGGCCATATCAACTGCTACCTTGGCCATATCAACTGGCACCTAGGCCATATCCAAAGCAAACTTGAAAATATCAGAGGCAACTTTGAAATACGAACTGCTACCATGGACATATCAACTGCTGCCTTAGCAACAGCAAGAAAAAATATTATATTCGTCAGAGACTCCCAAAATGTTCGCTATTCTGCACACCCAACACACGAATTGTCTTTTTTTAAACACGAAGCAGGATGTCTATGGGTGTCAGAATGCGCCCAACTGTGAGACTGTCAGTAAAAAAAACCAAAAAACAACAGATCTAATGCCTGAACCATCCAAAGTCTTACCCCTTCAGCGTGTCACCGACACACCTTTCACCGTGTCGCCGGAACATCGTTCACAGTGTCGCCGGAACACCGTTCACCGTGTCGCCGGTACACCTTTCAACGTGTCGCCGGCACACCTTTCAACGTGTCGCCGGCACACCTTTCACCGTGTCGCCGGCACACCTTTCACCGGCACAACTTTCACCGTGTCGCCGGCACACCTTTCACCGGCACAACTTTCACCGTATCGCCGACACACCTTTGACCGTGTCGCCGGCTCACCTTTCACGGTGTCGCCGGCTCACCTTTCACCGTGTCGCCGGCTCCCCTTTCACCGTTTCGCCGGCACACCTTTCACCGGCACAACTTTCACCGTGTCGTCGACACACCTTTCACCGTGTCGCCGGCACACCTTTCACCGGCACAACTTTCACCGTGTCGCCACGCCGGCACACCTGTCACCGGCACACCTTTCACCGTGTCGCCGACACACCTTTCACCGTGTCGCCGGCACACCTTTCACCGGCACAACTTTCCCCGTGTCGCCGACACACCTTTCCCCGTGTCGCCGACACACCTTTCACCGTGTCGCCGACACACCTTTCACCGTGTCGCCGGCACACCTTTCACCGGCACAACTTTCACCGTGTCGCCGACACACCTTTCACCGTGTCGCCGGCACATCTTTCACCGTGTCGCCGGCACACCTTTCACCGTGTCGCCGGCACGCCTTTCACCATGTCGCCGAAACGCCTTTCACCATGTCACCGACACGCCTTTCACCTTGTCGCCGCCACAACGTCGCACGAGATGTGTCGCGCGCAGTACAGGTAAAAGGACATACAGGTTATTTCCTTGAGTCAATCCATCAAAGAAGACACACAAACGCAGTGGTTCTCAACCTATCTAATGCCGCGACCCTTTAAATACCGTTCCTCATGTTGTGACGACCCACAACCACGAAATTATTTTCGTTGCTACTTCATAGCTGTAGAGTTCATGTATTTTCTTTCCTACGGTCTTAGGCGACCCCTGTGAAAGGGTCGTGCGACCCACACGTCGAGAACCGCTGCACTAACGTGTTTCGTTACAGCCGACGACTCACCAGCTTTCTTTTAATGTCATCCGAGATGACCGCTTGACAAAGCCACACACACCACCTCTGTCATACACACACGGCTCATCAAATGACTACATCACCACACAGCATCGCGACACGACCGCAACCCACCGGAGTACATCAATAACTGTAGGGCGCTATAAGGGCACTCTTAAGTACCGGTATCCCTTCGCCCAATTATTGGTGATCTTTTCCCGTGTCTAGCCTCCCCATTACGACACACTTTCGACTCTACACCTAGAAAAATTTGACTGTAAATCATCTAGACACATTTGACTGTAAATCATCTAGACACAATTAACTGTAAATCTAGACACATTTGACTGTAAATCTATACTATACTCATTTGACTGTAAATAATATAGATACATTCGACAGTAAATAATCTAGACACATTTGACTGTAAATCTAGACACATTTAACTGTAAATCTAGACACATTTAACTGTAAAAGAAGACACGTAAATCACCACAATGTCCTTTTTTTCTGACCCTATGTAAATCATCTAGACACATTTGACTGTAAATCATCTAGACACAATTAACTGTAAATCTAGACACACTTGACTGTAAATCTATACTATACTCATTTGACTGTAAATCATCTAGACACATTTGACTGTAAAACTAGACACATTTGCTGTAAATCTAGACACATTGGACTGTAAATCTAGACACATGTAACAGTAAATCTTGACACATTTGACTGTAAATCTAGACAAATTTAACTGTAAATCTAGACACATTTAACAGTCAAAGAAGACACGTAAATCACCACAACAATGTCCTTTTTTTTCTGACCTTATTTACATCCTCGTGTGGCTGATAAAAAATGTGGCCAGCGATCTGTCCATCTCTCCATGTGCCACGTTAAATAATGGAGGCCCCCCTCGCCCCTTCACCTCGCTAGCTGTCAGCCCTCCACACGTTACTACCAGGAGATTGCCCATAAAGAGAGGCTCTCACTAGCGGCTCGTGGCTTGTAAATCTATAACATGGGTACTGCTACTGGCCCTACGGCAACACAATATTGGGTGTGAGGGAGAGGGGTGTTGATGTAAGACACGGGATGTGTGGAGAACGTGGGTGTGAGGGTATGGGTGTGAGGGCAAAGTGTGAGGGTATGGGTGTGAGGGTATGGGTGTGAGGGTATGGGTGTGAGGGTATGGGTTAGGGTGCGAGGGTATGGGTGTGAGGGTAAAGTGTGAGAGTGTGAGGGTATGGGTGTGAGGGTATGGGTGTGAGGGTGTGGGGGTATGGGTGCGACGGTATGAGGGTATTGATGTGAAGGTATGGTTGTGAAGCTACTAATGTGAGCGTATGGTTGTGAGGGTATGGGTGTGAGGGTTTTGATCATAGGGTATGGTTGTGAGGGTATGGTTGTGAGGGTATGGTTGTGAGGGTATGGTTGTGAGGGTATGGGTGTGAGAGTATTGATGTGAGGGTATGATTGTCAGGGTATGGTTATGAGGGTATGGTTGTGAGGGTATTGGTGTGAGGGTATGATTGTGAGGGTATGGGTGTGAGGATATGGGTGTTAGGGTATGGTTGTGAGGGTATTTGTGTGAGGGTATGGGTGTTAGGGTATGGGTGTGAGAGTATTGATGTGAGGTATGATTGTGAGTGTATTGATGTGAAGGTATGGGGGTGAGAGTATTTGTGTGAGGGTATGGGTGTGAGGGTATTGATGTGAGGGTATTGGTGTGTGGTGTGGGTGCGAGGGAGAGGTTTCCACAGCCGTCGTTTTACTTTTGGAGGCTCCCTGCCACTTATCGGTTACGCCATCCCCACCCCCTTATTTTTTTTGCATTCAAAGTTGATAGTTGAATTTTTTGTTGGACATCCCAACTTTGGGCCCCAAAAATACCCGAGGGCCACGCTACAGCTCAGGGTGTTAGGGTAGAGATTTTGGGTAAAAGAAATATGGGTGTGAGGGTACGTAGGGGTGTGAAATGTGGGGATTTAGGATATGTGGCGTGGGTACTGCTGTGGTATTGGGGGATTTAGGATATGGGTGTGTGGGTAGGGCTGTCATTTTTGGGATATAGGATATGGATTTTAGGTAGGTAGGGCTGTGATTTTGCAGATTTAGGATATGTGGCGTGGATACTGCTGTGGTATTGGAGATTTAAGATATGGGTGTGTGGGTAGAGCTGTGATATTGGGGATATAGGATATGGCTGTGACGGTAGGATTGTGTTAGTGCAGATTTAGGATACGGTTGGTAGAGTAGAGTGTATCCCTAACTTATTTATTTATTTTTTTAAAAACTTCAATACAAATTAAATGCACGATTTTGTTCATGGCACACGCCCCTTGAAAAATAACAACTACTGAACTGTTTTTCCTTGACCGAACTCTGGGGCATTTGCTCATCACATTAGACAACTGTGGGGTATGGTCTTATCACATTAGACCACTATGGGGTATGGTCTCATCACATTAGACAACTATGGGGTATGGCCTCGTCACATTAGACAACTATAGGATATGGTCTCATCACATTAGACAACTATGGGGCATGGTCTTATAACATTAGACAACTATGGGGCATGGTCTTATAACATTAGACAACTATGGGGTATGGTGTTATAACATTAGACAACTATGGGGCATGGTCTTATAACATTAGACAACTATGGGGTATGGTGTTATAACATTAGACAACTATGGGGCATGGTCTTATAACATTAGACAACTATGGGGTATGGTCTTATAACATTAGACAACTATGGGGCATGGTCTTATAACATTAGACAACTATGGGGTATGGTGTTATAACATTAGACAACTATGGGGTATGGTCTTATAACATTAGACAACTATGGGGTATGGTGTTATAACATTAGACAACTACGGGGCATGGTCTTATAACATTAGACAACTATGGGGTATGGTGTTATAATATTAGACAACAATGGGGTATGGTGTTATCGTATTAGACAACTATGGGGTATGGTCTCATCCCAGTAGACAACTATGGGGTATGGTCTCATCCCAGTAGACAACTATGCGATGTGGTCTCATCCCAGTAGACAACTATGCGATGTGGTCTCATCCCAGTAGACAACTATGCGATGTGGTCTCATCCCAGTAGATAACTATGCGATGTGGTCTCATCCCAGTAGACAACTATGCGATGTGGTCTCATCCCAGTAGACAACTTGACGCGACCCCGTGTTAAGGCACGGTGACATATTACATGGCGTCTGCAGTCTCAAACATTCAAGGTCTTTTAGCGAATTTTAAACTTTCCATTTTACATTTAAACCTGACATTTTACGACTTACGCCCCAAAAACCATACATTTAACGCTATTCAGGCCTGCGATTTACGACACATAAACATGACATTTTACGGTATTGAAATCTGGTACTATGAGAATTTCTATGGCATTAAAGTCTGACATTTTACTGCATTTAAATCTGGTACTATGAGAATTTCTATGGCATTAAAGTCTGACATTTTACTGCATTTAAATCTGGTACTATGAGAATTTCTATGGCATTAAAGTCTGACATTTTACGGTATTTAAATCTGGTACTATGAGAATTTCTATGGCATTAAAGTCTGACATTTTACGACTTTAAAATTTACTTTTCACGACATTTAAATCTGGGACTTTACGACATTAAAATCCAACCCAGACACACGTGTGCGCCTTCCATTTCAAGGCTCCCCCCCCACCCACCCCCACAAAAAAAAAAAAAGAAAAGAAAAAGAATTAGTGTCTCCTGACGTCACGACTGTACGATGACAAGGTAATGAGTGAATCCATCAAACAAATGTCCTTCTGTCAGCACGTAACCGTGTTTGGTGATGGACCTCTGGAGTGTGATTGCCCGTCGCGAGTTCGCATGCGTGTTTGTTGTGTGCTGTGGAGGTAATGTTTGTTGATGTGTGTTTGTTGTCGAGGTGTGCTTGTTGTGTGTTGTGGGTGTATGTTTGTTGATGTGTGTTTCTTGTTGAAGTGTGTTTGTTGTGATGTGGATGTATGATTGTTGATGTGTTTTTGTCGTGTGCTGTGGATGTATGTTTGTTGATGTGTGCTTGTTGTGTGCTGTGGGTGTAATGTTTGTTGAAGTGTGTTTGTTGTCGATGTGTGCTTGTTGTGTGCTGTGGGTGTAATGTTTGTTGAAGTGTGTTTGTTGTCGATGTGTGCTTGTTGTGTGCTGTGGGTGTAATGTTTGTTGATGTGTGCTTGTTGTCGATGTGTGCTTGTTGTGTGCTGTGGGTGTAATGTTTGTTGATGTGTGTTTGTTGTCGATGTGTACTTTTTGTGTGCTGTGTGTGTAATGTTTGTTGATGTGTGTTTGTTGTCAATGTGTGCTTGTTGTGTGCTGTGGGTGTAATGTTTGTTGATGTGTGTTTGTTGTCGATGTGTACTTTTTGTGTGCTGTGGGTGTAATGTTTGTTGATGTGTGTTTATTGTCAATGTGTGCTTGTTGTGTGCTGTGGGTGTAATGTTTGTTGATGTGTGTTTGTTGTCGATGTGTGCTTGTTGTGTGCTGTGGGTGTAATGTTTGTTGAAGTGTGTTTGTTGTCGATGTGTGCTTGTTGTGTGCTGTGGGTGTAATGTTTGTTGATGTGTGCTGTGGGTGTAATGTTTGTTGAAGTGTGTTTGTTGTCGATGTGTGCTTGTTGTGTGCTGTGGGTGTAATGTTTGTTGATGTGTGCTTGTTGTGTGCTGTGGGTGTAATGTTTGTTGAAGTGTGTTTGTTGTCGATGTGTGCGTGGTGTGTGCTGTGGGTGTATGCTTGTTCAAACTAATCTGAAGGCTCGTCATCATCATCATCATCATCACCGCAGAGGGAACACCATTCAGTTATGGAAGACATAACTGGCCAGAGTATCAGATGCCGTAGCTCTCCTGCCCACACATGTTATCTATCATGTTGTCTTGGTTATCTTCACATGTCTTATCTATCATGTTGTCTTGGTTATCTTCACATGTCTTATCTATCATGTTGTCTTGGTTATCTTCACATGTCTTATCTATCATGTTGTCTTGGTTATCTTCACATGTCTTATCTATCATGTTGTTCTTGGTTATCCTTACAAAGTTTGTATCACCAGCTTGCATCATCAGCTTATATTACCATCTTGCATCGCCAGTTTGTATCACCAGCTTGAAAAATCAGCTTGTATCATCAGCTTGTATCATCAGCTTGTATCACCAGCTTGTATCACCATCTGGTATCATCAGCTTGCATCACCAGCTTGTATCACCATCTGGTATCACCAGCTTGTGTTGCCATCTTGTATCGCCATCTTGTATCACGAGCTTGTATCACTTGCTTGTATCACCAGCTTGTACCGCCATCTTGTATCGCCATCTTGTACCACCAGCTTGTACCGCCATCTTGTATCACCATCTTGTAAGCCCCATCTTGTAGCACCATCTTGTAGCACCATCTTGTAGCACCCGCTTGTAGCACCATCTTATAGCACCATCTTGTAGCACCTGCTTGTAGCACCATCTTATAGCACCATCTTGTAGCACCATTTTGTAGCACCATTTTGTAGCACCATTTTGTAGCACCATTTTGTATCACCAGCTTGTAGCACCATCTTGTAGCACCAGCACACATTTGGAGCCTTATCTATAGTAATGAGCCACTTCAGTGGCATCTCTTCTGTAGTCTTGAAAAACTCATGGCGCAGGGTACTGTGTGGGAGGGGGAGGAGGTGCCATGGGTCTATCAGTCAAATAGGTAGTTGGGGAGCGGGTGGGTGACAGGTCTATCAGTCAAATAGGTAGTTGGGGAGCAGGTGGGTGACAGGTCTATCAGTCAAATAGGTAGTTGGGGAGCAGGTGGGTGACAGGTCTATCAGTCAAATAGGTAGTTGGGGAGCGGGTGGGTGACAGGTCTATCAGTCAAATAGGTAGTTGGGGAGCAGGTGGGTGACAGGTCTATCAGTCAAATAGGTAGTTGGGGAGCAGGTGGGTGACAGGTCTATCAGTCAAATAGGTAGTTGGGGAGCGGGTGGGTGACAGGTCTATCAGTCAAATAGGTAGTTGGGGAGCGGGTGGGTGACAGGTCTATCAGTCAAATAGGTAGTTGGGGAGCGGGTGGGTGACAGGTCTATCAGTCAAATAGGTAGTTGGGGAGCGGGTGGGTGACAGGTCTATCAGTCAAATAGGTAGTTGGGGAGCGGGTGGGTGACAGGTCTATCAGTCAAATAGGTAGTTGGGGAGCGGGTGGGTGACAGGTCTATCAGTCAAATAGGTAGTTGGGGAGCGGGTGGGTGACAGGTCTATCAGTCAAATAGGTAGTTGGGGAGCGGGTGGGTGACAGGTCTATCAGTCAAATAGGTAGTTGGGGAGCGGGTGGGTGACAGGTCTATCAGTCAAATAGGTAGTTGGGGAGCGGGTGGGTGACAGGTCTATCAGTCAAATAGGTAGTTGGGGAGCGGGTGGGTGACAGGTCTATCAGTCAAATAGGTAGTTGGGGAGCGGGTGGGTGACAGGTCTATCAGTCAAATAGGTAGTTGGGGAGCGGGTGGGTGACAGGTCTATCAGTCAAATAGGTAGTTGGGGAGCGGGTGGGTGACAGGTCTATCAGTCAAATAGGTAGTTGGGGAGCGGGTGGGTGACAGGTCTATCAGTCAAATAGGTAGTTGGGGAGCAGGTGGGTGACAGGTCTATCAGTCAAATAGGTAGTTGGGGAGCAGGTGGGTGACAGGTCTATCAGTCAAATAGGTAGTTGGGGAGCGGGTAGGTGACAGGTCTAACAGTTAAAGAAGTAGTGGGGGAGAGAAGAAGGGAGGTCACGTGTGTCTAACAAAGACACCCTACGACAATCGAACAGTCCAATCCTTTACATCAGAGTTAAGAGTCCAACCCTTGCCATGAGATGTTTGATGCCAACCCTTGCCATGAGATGTTTGATGTCAACCCTTACCATGAGATATTTGATAGTTTGATGCTAACCCTTGCCATGGGATGTTTGATGCCAACCCTTGCCATGAGATGTTTGATGCCAACCCTTGCCATGAGATGTTTGATGCCAACCCTTGCCATGAGATGTTTGATGCCAACCCTTGCCATTGGATGTTTGATACCACCCCTTGCCATGTGAGTTAGAGATGCCGAAATTTAAATCGACATCACTTTATAAACCAAGTTGACCTTTTCCAGGTCAAGTTCAAATTTCCAGGAATAAATAAACTATTTTTAGCGCAAATTTTTAAAAATAGTCATCTCGACACAGACGCAATTTTTCCTTTGCTCTGTGATCTGGGACAGAGGTTCTCCAAATGTTCAGCTTGAATTTATGCCACGCATTACGCAACCTTCACCCAATTCCACTATAATTTCGTTTTGTGAAAGTCTCATATTTATCACCTATTGCAAATGAGGGCCAGAGGACCGATGCTGGCCCGCAGACCACCACCTTAAGATATTTTCAATGTAATCTAAACCGGAACTAAACTGTGTTCCCTGTCAATGTTATGTAAACTGGAGCCAAACTGTGTTCCCCGTCAATATTATCTAAACTGGAACCAAACCTTGTTCCCTGTCCATGTAATCTAAACCGGAACTAAACTGTGTTCCCTGTCAATGTTATGTAAACTGGAGCCAAACTGTGTTCCCCGTCAATATTATCTAAACTGGAACCAAACCTTGTTCCCTGTCCATGTAATCTAAACCGGAACTAAACTGTGTTCCCTGTCAATGTTATATAAACTGGAGCCAAACTGTGTTCCCCGTCAATATTATCTAAACTGGAACGAAACCGTGTTCCCTGTCAATGTAATCTGAACCAGAACTAAACCATGTTCCCTGTCAATGTAATATAAACTGGAACCAAACCGTGTTCCCCGTCAATGTAATATAAACTGGAACCAAACTGTGTTCCCTGTCAATGCAATCCACGGCCTATCATTCCAACCGCCGAGGTCAAGCCACAGGAACACACAACACTGACACATTTACACCGAAGTTTGTGTCAGAGACGCTGAGAGTGAAACTGTCTCAACGAGGTGCCATGTCAGGAATGCGTGTAATGAAATGACGGAGCGTTTTCTCCGGGAACTTCTTTTGGGTAATAACCTGCATGAGCAGACAGTGAAATGAATTCTTCTCGGCCATGAACGAGATGAGATCTCTATTTAACAAAAATACGAGATATCAATGGTTCATTTTCATGGTTAGATGCCCGCCCCCACTTATTTTTTCATCGAATACGAATGGCGGTGGTGGGGACAAGGGGAGACATGTCACATGCTAGAGAAAATGGGGAGACATGTCATCTCCTAGAGAAAATGGGGAGACATGTCATATTCTAGAGAAAATGTGGAGACATGGCATATCCTAGAGAAAATTGGGAGACGTGTAATATCCTAGAGAAAATGGGGAGAAATGGCATGTCCTAGAGAACATGGGAGACATTTAATATCCTAGAGAACGTAGGAGACATGTCTTATCCTTGAGAATATTGGAAGAAATGGGAGACATATCATATCCTTGAGCACATGAGGAGACATGTCATATCCTAGAGACAATGGGAGACATGTCATATCCTAGAGAACGTGGGAGACATGTCGTATTCTAGAGAACATGGGAGACTTGTCATATCCTAGAGATATTGGAGACAGGTCATATTCTAGATAAAATGGGAGACATATCATATCCTTGAGAACATGGCGAGACATTTCATATCCTTGAGAACATTGGAGACATGTCATTTCCTAGAGAACATGGGAGACTCATATGATAATAAATACGTTCCAATAATTATTTTGTAAACTTAGAAATGCACTTGTCACGTGGCTAGATTTATATTATTAGGAAATGAAACACACGCGAACTGTCGATACCATCTGGCCTGGCGTGGGGGGGGGGGGGGG
>CAXITT010000167.1:805837-820679 GCA_964033795.1 Lymnaea stagnalis
GGAACTACCACCTTCTATACTCTTAGGGAACTACCACCTTCTATACTCTTAGGGAACTACCACCTTCTATACTCTTAGGGAACTACCACCTTCTATACTCTTAGGGAACTACCACCTTCTATACTCTTAGGGAACTACCACCTTCTATACTCTTAGGGAACTACCACCTTCTATACTCTTAGGGAACTATCACCTTTTATACTCTTAGAGAACTACCACCTTCTGTCTCTCAGGGAACTACCATCTTTTACACCGCCATGGAACTCTTGCAGTCTATAATAAATTTTGTTTTCCCTCAACAGACTGTCTAGGTTTTTTGCATTATTTTCATAACACCTCTGTCTGCACAGACACCACGTAACCCACTTCACATATGCCACGTCACCTACTTCTTAGATACCACGTGACTTTCTTCAAAAGATACCAACTAACCCACTTCACATATACCACGTCACCTACTTCTTAGATACCACGTGACTTTCTTCAAAAGATACCAACTAACCTACATCAGGTCAATTTTAAATAATCCATCGATACTCTTCTTATATTTTTAATCCAGTGTCCAATATATCTACCACCCACAACCTGTTTTGTGCCACATGTGGTTGTGTTTTCTTTTATCCTGTCCTACTGCCCGAATGACAAAATAAAATTTCAGGTTTTTCACATTGTTTTTTTAAAATCTCCATGATAGTTCAAATGATAAGTTTCCCATGATAAGTTTCCCATGATAAGTTTCCCATGATAAGTTTCACATGATATTTCACATGTTAAGTTTCACATGATAAGTTTCACATGATAAGTTTCACATGATAAGTTTCACATGATAGTTCACATGATAATTTTCACATGATAAGTTTTACATGATAGTTCACATGATAAGTTTCAAATGATAAGTTTCACATGATAGCTTACATGATAAGTTTCATATGATAAGTTTTACATGATAGTTCACATTATAAGTTTCACATGATAAGTTTCACAATTATCCCGTTGATGATCTGTCCCCATGGTAATCACCATCACGCTAATGTGATTAATTACTCCAGGTAATAATATCCATGATAATTTTTCAGTCCATCCATGGATATCCGCGATTATTTCACGAGTATCCAAAGCTCTACGCGATACGTTCCAGGTTGAAACATATAACTCGCCCGTGTAAACCAAACACATACCTTTTTATACCCATCACATTTCCAATGGCCACCTCCATGATAGGCTATGATACGCAATGATACTCTGTCACGATGCTCGCCGTGTTATTCTTCTATCCACGCTGGTGTTCCCGCGCTGTTCAGTAGATTGTAGATGAATTTTTAAAAAAAAAAAATGAATTTGTGAATTCGCCGATGAGTTTATCCATGAAGGTAAATCCACTTGAGAAAAATCCACACCCGGCTGCATCATGTTGTGTTGTATCCAGCGATTACTTTTGTTTTATCCATTGACTCTCGTGCACCAGGCGCCGAGTTTGGTCCTATCCATTGTTATCCATGTTAAAAAGGTCATGGTCATTTGGACCACGCATGGCTGACAGGTGCAGACCGAGCGAGGCATGGGCGGATGCAACAAGGGTTCACAACATCAGACATGTTATAATGCCATTAATCGGAGATTATAAGTAGAAGAAATGATTATTTTCCAAATAAAAGAATTTAAAAAATTAACCCAAAAAAAAAAACAAGGGGGGCTACTCATTAAAACGAAGAAAGGAAGCAAAATAAAAGTTCTCTCCCATCTATCCGCAATAGAAATGGGTGCGTGAGAGAGAGAGAGAGAGAGAGAGAGATATTAGGAGAGAAATACGAGGGAGAAGATAACGAAAGAGAGATAGAGAAAGAGATAGTCAGAGAGAGAGGGAGAGAGAGAGAGAGAGTAAGATAAAGAGAGAGACAGAGTAAGAGAGAGTAAGAAAGAGACAAAGAAAGGGATAGTAAGAGAGAGAGAGAGAAAGAACTAATGTAAGAGAGAGTTTAAGATAGAGAGAACGAGAGAGAGATTTGAGGCAGAGAGTACGAGAGAAGGGAGAGAGTGTAAGAGAGAGGGGGAGTAAGAGAGAGAGAGAGAGAGAGAGAAGGAGAGCGAGTAAGAGAGAGAGAGAGAGAGGAAGAGAAAGACTCTGAAAGAAATATCCACAAGACTTACTTTGTCTGCAGCCTGTGTTCAATAAATCCATGGATCTGAAACAAGACAAATGAAATGTTTAATTGATGTCAGACAATATTTGGTGGATTTTTTAAGACTTAAGTCAATTAAGGCAAGGGTTTGTTTCATTTAGTATTCCATTAAGTATTCATTATGTATTCCATTATGTATCCATTATGTATTCCATTATGTATCCATTATGTATCCATTATGTTTCTTTTGTGTGCCTCACTTGAGGTTCGCAATCATGCCCTACAGTTGACCAACAAACCAGATTCATTCTGATTCTACGTCACAACTGTCCTAGCCGCTCACTTTAGCGTATATACAATAGCTTTATCTTATACTCTGATTCACTTCATAGCTCACTCTAGCCTACAGCTTCATCTTATACTCTGATTCACTCCATAGCTCACTCTAGCCTACAGCTTCATCTTATGCTCTGATTCACTTCATAGCTCACTCTAGCCTACAGCTTCATCTTATACTCTGATTCACTTCATAGCTCACTCTAGCCTACAGCTTCATCTTATGCTCTGATTCACTCCATAGCTCACTCTAGCCTACAGCTTCATCTTATACTCTGATTCACTTCATAGCTCACTCTAGCCTACAGCTTCATCTTATACTCTGATTCACTTCATAGCTCACTCTAGCCTACAGCTTCATCTTATACTCTGATTCACTTCATAGCTCACTCTAGCCTACAGCTTCATCTTATACTCTGATTCACTTCATAGCTCACTCTAGCCTACAGCTTCATCTTATACTCTGATTCACTTCATAGCTCACTCTAGCCTACAGCTTCATCTTATACTCTGATTCACTTCATAGCTCACTCTAGCCTACAGCTTCATCTTATACTCTGATTCACTTCATAGCTCACTCTAGCCTACAGCTTCATCTTATACTCTGATTCACTTCATAGCTCACTCTAGCCTACAGCTTCATCTTATACTCTGATTCACTTCATAGCTCACTCTAGCCTACAGCTTCATCTTATACTCTGATTCACTTCATAGCTCACTCTAGCCTACAGCTTCATCTTATACTCTGATTCACTTCATAGCTCACTCTAGCCTACAGCTTCATCTTATACTCTGATTCACTTCATAGCTCACTCTAGCCTACAGCTTCATCTTATACTCTGATTCACTTCATAGCTCACTCTAGCCTACAGCTTCATCTTATACTCTGATTCACTTCATAGCTCACTCTAGCCTACAGCTTCATCTTATACTCTGATTCACTTCATAGCTCACTCTAGCCTACAGCTTCATCTTATACTCTGATTCACTTCATAGCTCACTCTAGCCTACAGCTTCATCTTATACTCTGATTCACTTCATAGCTCACTCTAGCCTACAGCTTCATCTTATACTCTGATTCACTTCATAGCTCACTCTAGCCTACAGCTTCATCTTATACTCTGATTCACTTCATAGCTCACTCTAGCCTACAGCTTCATCTTATACTCTGATTCACTTCATAGCTCACTCTAGCCTACAGCTTCATCTTATACTCTGATTCCCTCCATAGCTCACTCTAGCCTACAGCTTCATCTTATACTCTGATTCCCTCCATAGCTCACTCTAGCCTACAGCTTCATCTTATACTCTGATTCCCTCCATAGCTCACTCTAGCCTACAGCTTCATCTTATACTCTGATTCCCTCCATAGCTCACTCTAGCCTACAGCTTCATCTTATACTCTGATTCCCTCCATAGCTCACTCTAGCCTACAGCTTCATCTTATACTCTGATTCCCTCCATAGCTCACTCTAGCCTACAGCTTCATCTTATACTCTGATTCCCTTCATTATTGTAACGGTAACATTCAGCTGACTGTTACTCTTGTTAAAATGTAATCCAGTGACGTGCCTTACACTTAGACGCCCCTATCACACAGTCACTGTACTAACCCTTACACTTACACGCCCATAATCACATAGTCACGGTACTAACCCTTACACTTACACGCCCATATCACAGTCACTATACTAACCCTTACACGCCCGTAGACACACACAGTCACTGTACTAACCCTTACACTTAGACGCCCCTATCACACAGTCACTGTTCTAACCCTTACACTTACAAGCCCGTAGACACACACAGTCACTGTACTAACCCTTACACTTACACCCCCATATCACAGTCACTATACTAACCCTTACACTTACACGCCCGTAGATACACACAGTCACTGTACTAGCCCTTACACTTAACACGCCCGTAGACACACACAGTCACCGTCATACCAGTATTAAAACAACAACAACAGCACTCGTCTCGGTGTTTACACTTACATAATGACATCACTGACAGCGTGTAATCAAGGGTAATTATACACCACACGCGACTTATCAGGCCGTCCTGGTGGGCAATCCCTGGGCCAAAGCCGTCCCACTTGCAGGGGGCAGATAACTCGCAATAACAATACATTCCTGTGAGCCGGGGTGTCACGGCAGGTCCATTGTGCGGCATGAGAAATTGGGGGGAGGGAATTAATGGGGTGGGACATGGCGGACCCGACTACCCACCGTCCAGTGACATATCAGTGGGCACAGGAGACAAAATTAAATAGTATCATTCTGTTGTTTCTTTGGGTATAGTATTATAAAAAATGAATTCACTTCATAGCTCACTCTAGCCTACAGCTTCATCTTATACTCTGATTCACTTCATAGCTCACTCTAGCCTACAGCTTCATCTTATACTCTGATTCACTTCATAGCTCACTCTAGCCTACAGCTTCATCTTATACTCTGATTCACTTCATAGCTCACTCTAGCCTACAGCTTTATCTTATACTCTGATTCACTTCATAGCTCACTCTAGCCTACAGCTTCATCTTATACTCTGATTCACTTCATAGCTCACTCTAGCCTACAGCTTCATCTTATACTCTGATTCCCTCCATAGCTCACTCTAGCCTACAGCTTCATCTTATACTCTGATTCACTTCATAGCTCACTCTAGCCTACAGCTTCATCTTATACTCTGATTCCCCACATAGCTCACTCTAGCCTACAGCTTCATCTTATGCTCTGATTCCCCCCATAGCTCACTCTAGCCTACAGCTTCATCTTATGCTCTGATTCCCTCCATAGCTCACTCTAGCCTACAGCTTCATCTTATACTCTGATTCCCCCCATAGCTCACTCTAGCCTACAGCTTCATCTTATGCTCTGATTCCCTCCATAGCTCACTCTAGCCTACAGCTTCATCTTATAATCTGATTCCCTCCATAGCTCACTCTAGCCTACAGCTTCATCTTATACTCTGATTCCCTCCATAGCTCACTCTAGCCTACAGCTTCATCTTATACTCTGATTCACTTCATAGCTCACTCTAGCCTACAGCTTCATCTTATACTCTGATTCACTTCATAGCTCACTCTAGCCTACAGCTTCATCTTATACTCTGATTCACTTCATAGCTCACTCTAGCCTACAGCTTCATCTTATACTCTGATTCCCTTCATTATTGTAACGGTAACATTCAGCTGACTGTTACTCTTGTTAAAATGTAATCCAGTGACGTGCCTTACACTTAGACGCCCCTATCACACAGTCACTGTACTAACCCTTACACTTACACGCCCATAATCACATAGTCACGGTACTAACCCTTACACTTACACGCCCATATCACAGTCACTATACTAACCCTTACACGCCCGTAGACACACACAGTCACTGTACTAACCCTTACACTTAGACGCCCCTATCACACAGTCACTGTTCTAACCCTTACACTTACAAGCCCGTAGACACACACAGTCACTGTACTAACCCTTACACTTACACCCCCATATCACAGTCACTATACTAACCCTTACACTTACACGCCCGTAGATACACACAGTCACTGTACTAGCCCTTACACTTAACACGCCCGTAGACACACACAGTCACCGTCATACCAGTATTAAAACAACAACAACAGCACTCGTCTCGGTGTTTACACTTACATAATGACATCACTGACAGCGTGTAATCAAGGGTAATTATACACCACACGCGACTTATCAGGCCGTCCTGGTGGGCAATCCCTGGGCCAAAGCCGTCCCACTTGCAGGGGGCAGATAACTCGCAATAACAATACATTCCTGTGAGCCGGGGTGTCACGGCAGGTCCATTGTGCGGCATGAGAAATTGGGGGGAGGGAATTAATGGGGTGGGACATGGCGGACCCGACTACCCACCGTCCAGTGACATATCAGTGGGCACAGGAGACAAAATTAAATAGTATCATTCTGTTGTTTCTTTGGGTATAGTATTATAAAAAATGACCCCCCCCCCCAGGTATGCAATTTATAATGGAATTCTTCACTATCCTAATGACGAAATTCCCCCCCCCCCACCTACCCACCCCCCACGCACATTTTCATCTTTAAAAAAATTTACAAATAATTTAAAAAGAAATAAATTTTTTTAAAAGAGTTTGGTCGAAACCCGCCATTGCGTGTCCTAGGCCAAATTACGGGACTAAAATGAAACGAATTCAATGAACATTACATGTGAGTCGTTTCTCTGTCTCTCTGGGTGCGTCTAGTTCAAATTCATTGACATTGAAGACACGTCCGAACAGAACCATTTACGCACGGCTAATTTAATGAAAAACTTCTTTAACATAAATGATAATACACACGGACACAACTTCCCTCGTCTGTACCGGAGGGAACCATATCAAGTACTCAAGACTCAACTATACGGTCCCCCATACCCTAATTCTCCCCTGCCCCCCCCCAAAAAAAAACAAAAAAAAACAGTAACAAACAACAACAACAAACAACAACAACACACACACACACAACAAGACCTACCTAACCATGCACAACAGGAAAAAAAATGGTTATTTGTTCTTTAATCACTAGTCTAAATCCCAGTTTTATCCACACTTCTTCTGTTTGATGATTCTTACACGTGAGGCTCCACGAGGACTGTGGATAAAAGCAGACACCATATCCTAGGGAGTGTGGTAGCCCCACTGTATCCGCGTGTCACATGTGCGCGTGTGTGACATTTGACAGATCACTGAGATAATAGAGGGTCCACGAACGGCAAGAGACGCAGTATCATACCAGGGCCAGTGCATGAACAGCTAGGTACTATCAGGATAAACTGTGCCTGCTCACAGTGCTGTTGTACCTCTGCTGTGCCAGGACACTAGCAGTACTATCACGATAAATTGTAATTACTCACACAGCTATTGTACCTCTGATGTGCCAGGACACTGGCAGTTCTATCAGACTATCACAATGAACTGTACCTACACACAGTGCTGTTGTACCTCTGCTGTACCAGGACACTGAGAGTACGATCACGATAAACTGTACCAACTCACAGTGCTGTTGTACCTCTGATGTACCAGGACACTGGCAGTACTATCACAATGAACTGTACCTACACACAGTGCTGTTGTACCTCTGCTGTACCAGGACACTGGGAGTACGATCACGATAAACTGTACCAACTCACAGTGCTGTTGTACCTCTCCTGTACCAGGACACTGGCAATACTATCACAATGAACTGTACCTACACACAGTGCTGTTGCACCTCTGCTGTACCAGGACACTGGCAGCACTATCACAATGAACTGTACCTACACACAGTGCTGTTGTACCTCTGCTGTGCCAGGACACTGGCAGTACTCTCCCACTAAACTGCACCTACTCACCATGATATTAGACCGAGACCGTAAGAGAACACTCCTAGCACTACGGTCCCACATAAACTGTACCACCTCACAATACCATTGTGCCAGCGACACCGCACGACAGTTTATGTTTTCCGTTTCGGTGAGGTCACAAGACCCCCAAAACAACCAGTGGTTCTCAAGAAGGTGTGTCCGTATCTACAAGCCCGCCAATAAAAGCACTAGGGGCCTGTTAGATCAACCGAAGCACGAAAGCACACCATGACAGTCAACCCCTTGCTTATCTTAGTCTCATCCTTTCGGCCATTCTTGCATCGGGGAGATTTACGCCATCGTCTCTCGTAATGTTACGTTCTGACGAATGCAGCGAGTCTCACAATTTCAAAGTATGGGCCTGAATCCAACATATAATAATAATCCTATTGTCCAGTAATGTCATAGAAACAGTTCGCATTCTTTGACTGCCACCATACCTCTCGTCGGTTTATCTTGAAGCTGACCAGTCGTGGACACAAAAGACCCGGCGGATTGAGTGTCACGTGTTGCTACACACAAATAAAATAATAATTGTTAAAAAGTAAGAGAAAGAAAGAAAGAAGAAAGAAATGAAGAAAACCGAAAAAATAAAGGAAAAAACACGAAAGAAAGAAAAAAGAAATAAAAAAACAAGGAAAAAACACGAAAGAAAGAAAAAAGAAATAAAAAAACAAGGAAAAAAAAAGGAAAAAAAAAAAGAAAGAAAGAAAAAAGAAAGAAAGAACGAAAAAAGAAAGAAAGAAAAAAGAAAGAAGGAAAAAAAACGTAAAAAAAGGAAAGAAAGAAAACGGAAACAAGAAAGAAAAAAGAAAGAAAGAAAATAAAAATGAAGAAAAAAAGGAAGAAAACAAAAGAGAAAGAAAGAAAGTGAACAAGAAAGAAAGAAGGAGGGGGCAAATGAAAGAGCCCTAGACATTCCTGGAGCAAACCACCAGCGCCACCAACTAAACCGCCGGTGCGTACGGGGGTCAGACCTGCTTTGGTCTGTACTGACTACCACGGTGCCAGGATGGCGGCCTGTGGGATACAATCACCAGGTGGTCAATCAAGGGTGGGGTGGGGGGGGGTCAGACCTGCTTTGGTCTGTACTGACTACCACGGTGCCAGGATGGCGGCCTGTGGGATACAATCACCAGGTGGCCAATCAAGGGTGGGGGGGGGGGGGGTCAGACCTGCTTTGGTCTGTACTGACTACCACGGTGCCAGGATGGCGGCCTGTGGGATACAATCACCAGGTGGCCAATCAAGGGTGGGGGGGGGGGGGGTCAGACCTGCTTTGGTCTGTACTGACTACCACGGTGCCAGGATGGCGGCCTGTGGGATACAATCACCAGGTGGCCAATCAAGGGTGGGGGGGGGGGGGGTCAGACCTGCTTTGGTCTGTACTGACTACCACGGTGCCAGGATGGCGGCCTGTGGGATACAATCACCAGGTGGCCAATCAAGGGTGGGGGGGGGGGGGGTCAGACCTGCTTTGGTCTGTACTGACTACCACGGTGCCAGGATGGCGGCCTGTGGGATACAATCACCAGGTGGCCAATCAAGGGTGGGGGGGGGGGGGGTCAGACCTGCTTTGGTCTGTACTGANCCCGCCCCCACTTTTCCTTCCTTCCTTACGCCACTGCCCGTATCCAAACAAAAATTCAGCGCCTGGTTGCGACAAATGGCCATGGTACACTAATGTTAGTTGTTCTCAAAGTGGTAGGTACGAACCCCAATGGGAGGAGCTGGGATTACCCAGGGGCGCTAACGTGATCAGCGGACTCAAAAGAAAGAGGAGGTGAATGGCTTCTGGAACAACGGTTGATACAACAACAACAACGACAACAACCACCACCACTATCATCAGCGTTGAAATAAGTGTCGTGGACTGACATTAAGTAGCAATACAAGTAACACACCGGGGTGGTGCCCCGGGACGAGGAAAAGCGGCGCACGGGTCTAAGCCTGAGCATGGCGCCCATCAATATATAGAGAAACAAATGCCGCCCAGGCCGGACCAGTCACGGGACGATTATAGCGTTACTTTGTCAAGTACCTGGCTTTTATTGTTAAGTTCACTCTCTAACGATGATTATGGCGCGCGCTGATGTTGGCGCCCGGGGTGACCCCTCCTCCCCCCCCCCGACCGCCTCCGCACGGTCCTGGTTCAGTCGTTAACACAAGACAACAAACAAACAAATCACAGTCCCGGCGGACGACTTTTCTAGAAGCTCTGTGTCGAAAATGATAAAGGGGATGATTGTGGTCAGAAAAAAATGCTTGAGAGCCACTGGTCAATGTGGAGAGATTTCAGAAGCGCTGAGAAGAGATCCGGTGATGTTAATTTGGTTCAAAGAGGGAGATAGTGAGCGAGAGAGAGAGAGAGAGGGGGGGGGAGATAGAGAGGGGGAGAGAGAGGGAGAGAGAATTTTGTTGAAGATCAGGGTAATGTGCGGACCAGCAGCCTCGGTGGAATACCGGACCTGACAGCGGGACCTTCAGCGATTCGGAACTTCTCATTGATCCGTGTGGACTGACCTTGAGACCTGACATTCGTTGGAGTTTTGTACTTCCGTGGCAGGGAGAGCTCATTGGGAGATTTGTACTTCCGTGGCAGGGAGAGCTCATTGGGAGATTTGTACTTCCAAGGCAGGGAGGGCTCCTTGTAGTTTATTTGACAACAGCGAGGAGAAAAAAGGAATGAGGACAGACTTCGCCAAAAGTACATTGTTGTACCAACTGAGTATTGACCTAGAACTCATCGTACATCGTAGTGTCATCAAAGTGCTAGCGTCAGTGGCGTAGAAATGGGGTGCGTAGGGGGGCCCTCTATATTTTGAGCGGCGAAATTTCGGCCTACTGCATAATACCATTATTTTTTTCTCTTCGTTGAATGGGGCGACCAAAAAAACTTGGGCCGCCCCGGGCGGCACTAAACCTAGATACGCCACTGACTGTAACAAGTAGCGTACAAGTGGATTACTTTGCTTAGCAGCGTACAAATGACTATGAATGTGCAACATGGTACTAACATATGAATGTACATTGTGCTATGGACACATTACTAGCAGTACATAGTGGTACAAAGGACTGGACGTACAACTGACTGTACACCGTGGTACAAACAAAGAACTATCACTGCGACTGGATGCACATTGTGTTGGAAATAAAGGGACCACATACTGTGATACAACCGACAGTACCTTGCGGTAAAAACAAATGGAGCATGTAACCGACTGTACCTTTGTGGTACGAAAAAATGGAGCATGCGACTGAAGGCACATTGCGGTACAAATAAAGGGACCACATACTGTGATACAACCGACTGTACATAGCGGTACAAACAAATGGAGCATGTAACCGACTGTACCTTGTGGTACAAACAAAAGGAGCATGCAACTGACCGTACCTTGTGGTACAAAAAAATAAATAAAAATAAAGGTGTGCTGTCATGCGTGCCATTGAAATGTCAATACAAGAGCAATCATTCCTCACAGTAAATAATTACAAATGAGATAACCCGAATGAATAGAAACCAGGTTACCTCCCAACCAGGTTACCTCCCATGTCATTACTGTAAGAAATTGTCTTTCATTTGCTTAATTTTTTTTTTTTTAAAGAAAACCATTTTATCATTAGTAGGCATTCATATTTCTTTATTTGGCGTACAGTAAAATCTTTTTTTTTTTTAAATAGATAATTCAAATAAAGCGAATTCATGCAGAGGTGAAGGTATTTGAAAGTATGCTTTTTTTTTTTTGTTTTTTTTTTTTTTTTTTTTTTNTCTGAAAGAAAGTGACGATAGGACCGACTGTGACAGGTACGTGATTTCAGATCGTTCGGTTTCAGTCTGAAAGAAAGTGACGATAGGACCGACTGTGACAGGTACGTGATTTCAGATCGTTCGGTTTCAGTCTGAAAGAAAGTGACGATAGGACCGACTGTGACAGGTACGTGATTTCAGATCGTTCGGTTTCAGTCTGAAAGAAAGTGACGATAGGACCGACTGTGACAGGTACGTGATTTCAGATCGTTCGGTTTCAGTCTGAAAGAAAGTGACGATAGGACCGACTGTGACAGGTACGTGATTTCAGATCGTTCGGTTTCAGTCTGAAAGAAAGTGACGATAGGACCGACTGTGACAGGTACGTGATTTCAGATCGTTCGGTTTCAGTCTGAAAGAAAGTGACGATAGGACCGACTGTGACAGGTACGTGATTTCAGATCGTTCGGTTTCAGTCTGAAAGAAAGTGACGATAGGACCGACTGTGACAGGTACGTGATTTCAGATCGTTCGGTTTCAGTCTGAAAGAAAGTGACGATAGGACCGACTGTGACAGGTACGTGATTTCAGATCGTTCGGTTTCAGTCTGAAAGAAAGTGACGATAGGACCGACTGTGACAGGTACGTGATTTCAGATCGTTCGGTTTCAGTCTGAAAGAAAGTGACGACTAAAAAGTGACGAGTCCGGATCTACGACTGTGAGCAAGTCTAAAGGACGTCCCGCGAGTGATGGTCAGCACAATTCTAACCACGGTGGTAACTTGCAAACAAACTGTGACCACACTGATTGGTCCCACATACCACACTGGCTGGTCCCACATACCACATTGACTGGTCCAACATACCACACTGATTGGTCCCACATACCACACCGATTGGTCCAACATAACACACCGATTGGTCCAACATACCACGCCGACTGGTCCAACATACCACACTGACTGGTCCCACATACCACACTGATTGGTCCCACATACCACACTGACTGGTCCAACATACCACACTGACTGGTCCCACATACCACACTGATTGGTCCCACATACCACACTGACTGGTCCAACATACCACACTGACTGGTCCAACATACCACACTGACTGGTCCAACATACCACACTGACTGGTCCCACATACCACACCGATTGGTCCAACATACCACACTGATTGGTCCCACATACCACACCGATTGGTCCAACATACCACACTGACTGGTCCAACATAACACACCGATTGGTCCAACATACCACACAGACTGATCCAACATACCACACCGACTAGTCCAACATACCACAGTGAATGGTCCAACATACCACAGTGAATGGTCCAAAATACCACACCGACTGGTCCAACATAACACACCGATTGGTCCAAAATACCACACCGACCGGTCCAACATATCACAGTGAATGGTCCAACATACCACACTGAATGGTACAACACACCAAAGTGAATGGTGCAACATACCACACTGACTGGTCCAACATACCACAGTGAATGGTCAAACATACCACACTGAATGGTCCAACATACAACACTGACTGGTCCAACATACCACACTGAATGGTCCCACAAACCACATCAAATAGTCCCACATACCATACCGACTGGTCCCACATACCACACCCACTGGTCCCATATACCACACCCACTGGTCCCACATACCACACCCACTGGTCCCATATGCCACACTTCCATCCTACATTGCCGTGACTGGACATACACTTCCTGCAGTGGACACGCCCATGCAAACGTCTGAAGCAATGTTCAAAATCTCGTCAGGCAGGTCACCTGTGCTGGGGTCGTCCATTTTGGACTTCTTAGATGGGAGCCGTATACAATTTCTAGTTTCTAGGACACCGTCAAAAGTTTTGATGTAAAGGTGTTAATGTAAAGGTGTTGATATAAAGGTGTTGAAGTTAGGTGTTTAGGTAAGGTGTTTATGTAAGGTGTTTATGCAAGGTGTTCATGTAAAGGGTGTTGATGTCAAAGTGAATCATTGGACGTGATGGTCGCCTTTTCCACGCATTGGTTAGGCAGCATATCACAAGTGTCACGCTTTTTCCAAGGTGACCATTGGTCAAACCCTCTGGTGGATCAGATTTTCCATCGCTCCTCTGATCGCAGTCCCGCCATTCCTCGCGCTACTGTGACGTCATGCGTTGTTTGGGGAATCTCTTTGGTCGGGGATCATAATCGTATATTCCTTGGTCTCAATTCGTGTGTGTGCCTTGTACTTGTATGTGTGAGTGTGTCATGTGTGTGTGTCTTGTGTGTCTGTTTCATGTGGGTGTGTTTCATGTGAATGTGTGTGTCCCAGCTCGTGTGTGAATGTGCACGCGTGTGTATGTGAGTGTTGTGTGCTCCGTGTTCGTGCGTCCGTGTGTGAGCGCGCTCGTGTGTATGCGTCATGTGTGGGTCATGCATGTGTCGTGTGAGTGTGTCCTGCTTGTGTGTGTGTGTCATGTGTGTGTCGTGTGAGTGTGTGTCGTGTGATTGTTTGTGTGACCTGTGAATGTGTTTGTCATGTGTGTGCCATGTGAATGAATGCGTCATGTATGCGTCGTGTGAGTGTGTGTCATGTGTGACGTGTGTGTGACGTGTGTGTGTCGTGTGAGTGTGTGTGTAAAATGTGTGTGTAAAATGTGTGTGTGTGTGTTTAAATGGTGTCAGCCCGTGACATCGCGGGCGGCGTGTTGTTCTGCCAGTAAAAGTCGAAAGTACTCCATTTTGAAAGGTAAATTCTCTGTTACACGCACATCCAGTACAGAGGCGGATCGTTAGGGGGACATGGAGATCACGCCACGAACGTTGATGATAGAACATTGATTGGCGTCCTTCTAGAAACATCATGACGTTGGGCACTGTTTCGTCATATCAACCAAGATGAAATACACGATTGAAAGGAATTTTGTTTTACAAATTAAGTTAAATTAACTCTCCGTAATCAAACCAACGCAAATGGTTGTTAACCAGCAAAGGAATGAAGTGGGGGAGCCGTGGCGTAGGAAGTGAGGTGTGGAGGGACTGGTCCACCCCGGCCGCCACTTTTTTTGTCTTTATGTTATGACGGAATTGGATTTTCGGCCGGCTACAGAGGTTTTTTTCGGCGAAAAGATAGGGGGGGGGGGATTCTCGGCACGCCTTGGGTGGCACTAACACTAGCTACGCCCCGGGGGTAGGGAAAGAGTACGAGGGCACATGGTGAGAAGGAAGGAGAACAGGCAGTAAAG
>CAXITT010000167.1:828670-843483 GCA_964033795.1 Lymnaea stagnalis
TGGTGTGGTGGTTTATGAGAACTGCGTTCAAGCTATGTCCAGTAAATATTTGTTTAGTCTTGTGTTCCAGGTTGATTGCACTGTATACAGGCATCATGTCCAGAAAAAGATATGTTTAGTCGTGTGTTCCAGGTTGATTGCACTGTATTATACTGTATACAGGCATCATGTCCAGAAAAAGATATGTTTAGTCGTGTGTTCCAGGTTGATTGCACTGTATTATACTGTATACAGGCATCATGTCCAGATCAAGATATACATATTTAATAGTGTGTTCCAGGAATATTGCACTGTATACAGGCATAATGTCCAGAACAAGATATACATATTAAGTAGTGTGTCCCAGGTTGATTGCACTGTATACAGGCATCGTGTCCAGAACGAGAAGCCCGCATCATATGTCGTGGGAATGGTGCTATTCAGCGTGGGACTGACGTCACGTAACATGGGCATAACGTCTGTATAGCGTGGTACTGACGTCAAATAAAAATGGGACTGACGTCACTTGGCGTCGAACTGACGTCACATAGAGTGGAAATGGCGTTATATTGCCTTGGAGTGAAGTCATATAGTGTCAGACTGAAGTCATATAGCGTGGGAATGACGTAATTTAACAGGATACTGACGTCATATAGCGTTGAACTGACGTCATACAGCGTGGAACTGACGTCACATTGCGTGGGACTGACGCCTCAAAACGTGAGGCCGACATCATGGCGTGAGACTGACGTCTTATGGCGTAGAACTGATGTCTCATAAAGGTATGGGACTAACGTCATTTAACGTCATCTTTGTTCTAAAAAGTAGATCATTGTTCTCGAAAGCGAGGAACGTCCCACACAATGTTGGTGTGGGATGTAAGCAGGTCTGTATGTTGGTGTGGGATGTGTGTGGGATGTAAGCAGGTCTGTATGTTGGTGTGGGATGTGTGTGGGATGTAAGCAGGTCTGTATGTTGGTGTGGGATGTGTGTGGGATGTAAGCAGGTCTGTATGTTGGTGTGGGATGTGTGTGGGATGTAAGCAGGTCTGTATGTTGGTGTGGGATGTGTGTGGGATGTAAGCAGGTCTGTATGTTGGTGTGGGATGTGTGTGGGATGTAAGCAGGTCTGTATGTTGGTGTGGGATGTGTGTGGGATGTAAGCAGGTCTGTATGTTGGTGTGGGATGTGTGTGGGATGTAAGCAGGTCTGTATGTTGGTGTGGGATGTGTGTGGGATGTAAGCAGGTCTCTATGTTGGTGTGGGATGTGTGTGGGATGTAAGCAGGTCTGTATGTTGGTGTGGGATGTGTGTGGGATGTAAGCAGGTCTCTATGTTGGTGTCGGATGTGTGCAGGTCTATATGTTGGTGACGGATGTGTGCAGGTATATATGTTGGTGTGGGATGTGTGCAGGTCTATATGTTGGTGTGGGATGTGTGCAGGTCTATATGTTGGTGACGGATGTGTGCAGGTATATATGTTGGTGTGGGATGTGTGCAGGTCTATATGTTGGTGTGGGATGTGTGCAGGTCTATATGTTGGTATGAGATGTGTTCAGGTCTATATGTTGGTGTGGGATGTGTGTGGGATGGGAGCATGTCTATATGTTGGTGTGGGATGTGTGCAGGTCTATATGTTGGTGTGGGATGTGTGCAGGTCTATATGTTGGTGTGGGATGTGTGCAGGTCTAAATGTTGGTGTCGGATGTGTGCAGGTCTATATGTTGGTGTCGGATGTGTGCAGGTCTATGTGTTGGTGTCGGATGTGTGCAGGTCTATGTGTTGGTGTGAGATGCGTGCAGGTCTATATGTTGGTGTGGGATGTGTGTGGGATGTGAGCAGGTCTATATGTTGGTGTCGGATGTGTGCAGGTCTATATGTTGGTGTGGGATGTGTGCAGGTCTATATGTTGGTGTGGGATGTGTGCAGGTCTATATGTTGGTGTGGGATGTGTGCAGGTCTATATGTTGGTGTGGGATGTGTGCAGGTCTATATGTTGGTGTGGGATGTGTGCAGGTCTATATGTTGGTGTGGGATGTGTGCAGGTCTATATGTTGGTGTGGGATGTGTGCAGGTCTATATGTTGGTGTGGGATGTGTGCAGGTCTATATGTTGGTGTGGGATGTGTGCAGGTCTATATGTTGGTGTGGGATGTGTGCAGGTCTATATGTTGGTGTGGGATGTGTGCAGGTCTATATGTTGGTGTGGGATGTGTGCAGGTCTATATGTTGGTGTGGGATGTGTGCAGGTCTATATGTTGGTGTGGGATGTGTGCAGGTCTATATGTTGGTGTGGGATGTGTGCAGGTCTATATGTTGGTGTGGGATGTGTGCAGGTCTATATGTTGGTGTGGGATGTGTGCAGGTCTATATGTTGGTGTGGGATGTGTGCAGGTCTATATGTTGGTGTGGGATGTGTGCAGGTCTATATGTTGGTGTGGGATGTGTGCAGGTCTATATGTTGGTGTGGGATGTGTGCAGGTCTATATGTTGGTGTGGGATGTGTGCAGGTCTATATGTTGGTGTGGGATGTGTGCAGGTCTATATGTTGGTGTGGGATGTGTGCAGGTCTATATGTTGGTGTGGGATGTGTGCAGGTCTATATGTTGGTGTGGGATGTGTGTAGGTCTATATGTTGGTGTCGGATGTGTGCAGGTCTATATGTTGGTGTGGGATGTGTGCAGGTCTATATGTTGGTGTGGGATGTGTGCAGGTCTATATGTTGGTGTGGGATGTGTGCAGGTCTATATGTTGGTATGGGATGTGTTCAGGTCTATATGTTGGTGTGGGATGTGTGTGGGATGTGAGCAGGTCTATATGTTGGTGTGGGATGCGTGCAGGTTTATATGTTGGTGTGGGATGTGTGCAGGTCTATATGTTGGTGTGGGATGTGTGCAGGTCTATATGTTGGTGTGGGATGTGTGCAGGTCTATATGTTGGTGTCGGATGTGTGCCGGTCTATGTGTTGGTGTCGGATGTGTGCAGGTCTATGTGTTGGTGTGGGATGCGTGCAGGTCTATATGTTTTTGTGGGATGTGTGCAGGTCTATATGTTGGTGTGGGATGTGTGCAGGTCTATATGTTGGTGTCGGATGTGTGCATGGCTATATGTTGGTGTGGGATGTGTGCAGGTATGCGTGCAGGTCTATATGTTTTTGTGGGATGTGTGCAGGTCTATATGTTGGTGTGGGATGTGTGCAGGTCTATATGTTGGTGTCGGATGTGTGCATGGCTATATGTTGGTGTGGGATGTGTGCAGGTCTATATGTTGGTGTCGGATGTGTGCAGGTCTATATGTTGGTGTGGGATGTGTGCAGGTCTATATGTTGGTGTCGGATGTGTGCAGGTCTATATGTTGGTGTGGGATGTGTGCAGGTCTATATGTTGGTGTGGGATGTGTGCAGGTCTATATGTTGGTGTGGGATGTGTGCAGGTCTATATGTTGGTGTGGGATGTGTGCAGGTCTATATGTTGGTGTGGGATGTGTGCAGGTCTATATGTTGGTGTGGGATGTGTGCAGGTCTATATGTTGGTGTGGGATGTGTGCAGGTCTATATGTTGGTGTGGGATGTGTGCAGGTCTATATGTTGGTGTGGGATGTGTGCAGGTCTATATGTTGGTGTGGGATGTGTGCAGGTCTATATGTTGGTGTGGGATGTGAGCAGGTCTATATGTTGGTGTGGGATGTGAGCAGGTCTATATGTTGGTGTGGGATGTGTGCAGGTCTATATGTTGGTGTGGGATGTGAGCAGGTCTATATGTTGGTGTGGGATGTGAGCAGGTCAATATGTTGGTGTGGGATGTGAACAGGTCTATATGTTGGTGTGGGGTGTGAGCAGGTCTATATGTTGGTGTGGGATGTGAGCAGGTCTATATGTTGGTGTGGGATGTGAGCAGGTCTATATTTTGGGGTGGGATGTGTGTGGGATGTGAGCAGGTCTATGTAACGTTTTTGTATTTATTATTATTATTGGTGGTTTTATATTATAGCACTGTACCCCCACCTATTTACTTGGAGAACGTGCAGAATCAAACCTTCTATGACTCTGTCAACTCATGTACTGTGATGACTCTGTTAACCCATGTACTGTGATGACTCTGTCAACTCATGTACTGTGATGACTCTGTTAACCCATGTTACTGTGATGACTGTGTCAACCCATGTTACTGTGATGACTGTGTCAACCCATGTTACTGTGATGACTGTGTCAACCCATGTTACTGTGATGACTGTGTCAACCCATGTTACTGTGATGACTGTGTCAACCCATGTTACTGTGATGACTGTGTCAACCCATGTTACTGTGATGACTGTGTCAACCCATGTTACTGTGATGACTGTGTCAACCCATGTTACTGTGATGACTGTGTCAACCCATGTTACTGTGATGACTGTGTCAACCCATGTTACTGTGATGACTCTGTCAATCCGTGCACCGTGTTTATGAGTTATGTATTTCCATAGTTACGAGATACGCCACTGTACAAAAAAAAAGGTTTTAAATAGCATCAGGTAAGATGAATCATGAGATGAGACGAAACAGAACATTCCTGTTAGAACAGAACATTCCTGTTAGAACAGAACATCCCTGTTAGAACAGAACTTTCCTGTTAGAACAGAACATTCCTGTTAGAATAGAACATTCCTGTTAGAACAGAACATTCCTGTTAGAACATAGAACATTCCTGTTAGAACAGAACATTCCTGTTAGAACAGAACATTCCTGTTAGAACATAGAACATTCCTGTTAGAACATATAAAATTCCTGTTAGAACACAGATCATTCCTGTTAGAACATAGAACATTCCTGTTAGAACATAGAACATTCCTGTTAGAACATAGAACATTCCTGTTAGAACATAGAACATTCCTGTTAGAACATAGAACATAGGCGGCGTCCCGACGTTTTTTTTAAAGCCAACAGACATGGGAGGGGAGGGTGTTTGGCGGAGGACGCTCAGGAGAAAGTTACCCAGGGTTGAGTCCATTCGCTCCCCGGCCCCACCCCACCGACACCTTACCCCCCCCCCCTTCATCCCCACCCCAAGCACCCCTTGCGTCGAAGAAATCATGAAACCCATTCTGTACAATCCAAACAGAATCCAAATGTCTGAATGGGAGGGGAGGGTGTTTGGCGGAGGACGCTCAGGAGAAAGTTACCCAGGGTTGAGTCCATTCGCCCCCCGGCCCCACCCCACCGACACCTTACCCCCCCCCCCCTTCATCCCCACCCCAAGCACCCCTTGCGTCGAAGAAATCATGAAACCCATTCTGTACAATCCAAACAGAATCCAAATGTCTGTCACCGCCTACCATTTGTGATGGATCAGCAGGAAGCCAAACAGTAGAAGGCGTGGGGGCTCAGAGCGTTGTAAGCGCTCAACATTTCTAGACTGTTTCACACAATTCTCTGACCTATGGTGGGGGCCCAAGAATTGCACACACACACACACCCATTCCCTCAATAATTGCTGGGGGCCCTCCGAATTTAGAATTCGATCGACACTGAATTTAAAAATAACATCAACTTACCCGACCCTCCTCCTTCTTCCCGAACACAATAAGAAGTTTGGGGGGAGATTCCTCGAAAAGGACGAAATACCCCGTGTGTGTGAGCACAGAGACTTGAAGTGGCGAGGAGAATGTGAGGCAGAGAAGTCTACCGGTGTACGAGTGTACGAGTGTGCGTTGGTGTGTGTGTGTAAGCGAGTGGGTGAGTGTGTGAGGAGGTGGGGGTAAGGGGCGGGGGTTACGGGTGTGTAGGTATTGGGAGCACAAGGGAATCACACGCGCGCAGCCGTGTCACGGGTGTGTAGTACGAAAATAGCTCAGCCTTGGAGTGGTGTTGGTGGTGGAGTTGTTTTTTTTTAAATAAGTTGTAAGGGGTATCTGATATGGGGTATCTGTATCTGATATGGGGTATCTGATATGGGGTATCTGATATGGGGTATCTGATATGGGGTATCTGATATGGGGTATCTGATATGGGGTATCTGATATGGGGTATCTGATATGGGGTATCTGATATGGGGTATCTGATATAGGGTATCTGATATGGGGTATCTGATATGAACAAAACAATCACGAAAAAAAAAAACGATGACTTATCCACTTTGTTTTAACTTATCCAAAGTGTCCTCGTTTTATAGCCATTTTAATTTTTTCCATAGTATAGTAGTTACTATCCTAATGTCTCATTTTTATTTTAGTTAGTTTACATGTTTTTAATAATTGTAAAAGCGCTTAGAGCTTTAAGGTAATCGCTATATAAAAATGCCTAAATAAATAAATAAAATAATGGATATCTGATGCACGACTTCAGTGCATAGCACGAGTGAATCAATTAGATCTCCATGGAGCTATGTCGTGATTGTTTGGCTTAACGGACCTGGATTGCGTAAAAGCCTACACTAACGCTGGAATAAGGATCCTGCACGTGACGATTGAATGTGTCTGACTTGATGATTGAATGTGTATGACTTGATGATTGAATATGTCTGACTTGATGATTGAATATGTAAAACTTGATGATAGAATATGTAAAACTTGATGATTGAATATGTATGACTTGATGATTGAATATATATATAACTTTATGATTAAATATTCATGACTTGATGATTGAATATGTAAAACTTGATGATTGAATATGTAAAACTTGATGATTGAATATGTAAAACTTGATGATTGAATATGTATGACTTGATGATTGAATATATATATATATATATAACTTAATGATTGAATATTCATGACTTGATGATTGAATATATATAATTAAATGATTGAATATGCATAACTTGATGATCGAATATGTATAAATAGATGATTGAATATGTATAACTTGATGATTGAATATGTAAAACTGGATGATTGAATATGTATAACTTGATGATTGAATATGTATAACTTGATGATTGAATGTGTCTGACTTGATGATTGAATATGTAAAACTTGATGATTGAATATTGTTACAGAGAACTTGTTTACATCATATTTTCTCGTGCGTGCCCTCTGATTGACCCCGCATGAGACGCTGTGTTCACAAAGGGGTGTGGCTTAGGCCTTTTGAAGTAACTTGTTTACGCCGCCAACGAATTAAAAATAATTAATCTGTTCCAAATAGTATTTTGTAGAATGATTTAGATTTTCTAGAAGCTTATCGAAGGCAGGGCTTAGGCGTCGGTAGACCCACCTATATAAGGGATTGACAGGCACGGACGAGGAGAGACAGACGGAGATTTTTCACATAGATTTTCTTAACATTACGAGGCGTGTTTTATTCTTTGTGTATTTGTGTGCTCCTACTTATATGTGTTTATTCCGCATTATTTATTGGCATCATTATTTCTAATTGTATTAAGTGTGTACCGGTACGACATCTGCCATACTGTAAGTTGAAGATTGTAATTTTATTTTATTTTATTTTGTAATTATCTTTAGACATAATAAATCTTAATTAATTGTGACTAGAAACTGTTTTGGGTCGTATCTTTAATAATTGTTGATTCTATGGTATCGTCCTTTGTTAGGCACTGTTTACATCGAGCCAAATTAAAATTAAAATAGGAGATTAATTTCTCCCAATACAAGTCAGTGCGTAACAAATTGGGTTGCTCGTCCCGGATATAGCGGACTCTATATTATTATTTTTCTCAAGACCCCAATTCTAACAAATTGGGGGCATCGTCCGCGATAACCGAATCCATATTTTATTCTCATTAGACCCCAATTTTAACAAATTGTGGGATTTTCCGAGGATAATTTTAATCCATAGTTTTTAATACACCAATAATAAATTGAGCGTTTTTTCTGTGGATTTTGACAAACTGTTTACCTTAATACACTCAAACTAATTTGAGATCACGATACCATTTTACGACACCAACAACAGAGCTGGTTACAATTTTTTCATTAGTGTGTGCACTAAGCTTAAATTTTTATAAAAAAATCATTGTTATATTTTGCCTGTGTCAAAATGGATTTTGATATTGAAAACCCATCAGTAGAGGCATTAGACAAATGTTCTAGGAAGGAGCTATTTTCCATTGCTAAAGCTCTAGAAATAAATGTAGCTCATTCGGCCGTAAAAAAGACCATACGAGACATGATCATCGTTCACTTTGTGGATGAAGACATGTTATCTGAAGATGAACTTGCCTCAGTCACACAACCGACTGATCCAAGTATGGAGCTCCAACTAAAGCTCAAACAAATGGAACTAGATGCCCAGAGAGAAAAAGAACGTGAGCTTAAACAGCTGGAGCTAAATAAAGAACGTGAGCTGAAACAGCTGGAGCTTGAAGCTCAGAGAGAGAAAGAAGAAAAAGAACGAGAGCTTAAACAGCTGGAGCTAAAAGCTCAGAGAGAGAAAGAAGAAAAAGATAGAGAGCTAACAATAAAGTTAAAACAAATGGAAATAACGGCCAATTTAGGAGCAATGGAAAATAGACTCACGGCTCCAGCCGGTCAGGGTTGCGATGCAATTAAATTTGCAAAAGTAATCCCTAAATTTACAGAAAAAGAGGTTGACCAATATTTTGCGCAGTTTGAGATAACTGCCCAAAATTTTAAAATTCCTGAAACTATGTGGTCCACCTTACTTCAACCAGCCTTGACCGGAAGGGCATCTGAAGTCTTTGTGTCCCTGAATGCGGAACAGCGCGGGGACTATAACCTAGTAAAATCATTAATACTTAAGGCTTATGAATGTGTCCCCGAAGCATACCGTAAAAAGTTTAGGGAACTGTGGAAACGTGATGGCCAGACTCATGTTGAGTTCCTCCGGGAAAAGGAACGGCTCCTGGACAAGTGGCTGCACGCAACCAACACCGAGACAGACTTCAAGAAATTCAAGAACCTCATTCTGATGGAGGAGTTCAAGAACTGTGTTCGTACTGAGGTGCGAATACATATTGCAGACCGTGGCGAAGGTGACGCACATACGGCAGCAGTGTTAGCCGACGACTTCACCATCTCACATCAACTTTCCAAGAATCCATCTGACACCAAAAATGACAGGCACAATAAGACAGCTGTATCAACTTACAGTAAACCTCCACAAAAACCATTCAAGCCCGGTACGAAAGAAATTGGTGCAAAAGACACATGTGCCTACTGTAAAAAAGAAGGACATACGAGGGATGATTGCTGGAAACTCAAGAAGAAAACTGAGAAGACCACACATCCTGGTACACAACACAAAGTCTCCGCTTGTACGTCTCGTCATACATCTGGAAACACATTTTCAAAATTCAAGAGTTTTTGCTCTCCAGATGTCCATACAAACTTCAAAGAGGTTTGTCACGACTCATCAAAGAGTTCCATTATGAACAATAAGGCTAGTTTTACTGACTCCAGCCAAGTTCCTGCTTCGACTGCGAGTTTTATGAGCTTGTCGCCAAGATCCTTTTGCTCCAAGAAGAGGTCTACCTCCAGAGGGCGTTTTACTGAGGACTTGTGTGCAAGTTTTGACGACTCTACCCAGAGTTTTACTTCCTCTACCCTAGCCGAATGTTCTCAAGACTCCAACAAGAGTTTACCTACCAAGGTCCAAAATTCTACATCAGAAAATACTGATGTCATACAAGACTTCATGCCTTTCATATCGGAAGGATTCGTATCACTGCCAGGTGATTTTTCCAGTCTACAACCAATCAAAATCTTACGAGATACAGGTGCTTCACAGTCCTTGCTACTTGAGGGTATACTTCCCTTATCTGAATCTACTGCTACTGGGAGCAACATCCTGTTACGAGGTGTAGAGCTGGGATGCATAGATGTACCTTTACATCTCATCAACCTAAAATCAGACTTAGTCTCCGGACCTGTGGTTGTGGGTGTCCGACCAACATTACCATTGGACGGCATCTCGTTGCTGCTAGGCAATGACTTAGCTGGTGGGAAGGTAATAGCCGAACCCATCGTTACTCATGAACCTTGTTTAAATGAAAATCAGGAAGAAGATCAAGAATTGTATCCAGCATGTGCTGTGACAAGGGCCATGAGTTCCAAGATCTCCACAAAAGAGATTTCACAAAAAAGCAATAAAATTCTTCCTGAAATTGACCTGGGAAAAACATTTTTTGCAAGTCTAAATGAAGAGGCTAGTAATTACAAGACTCCAACTCGAATGCAACTTATTGAAGAACAGAAGAGTGATCCAGAAATAGTCAAACTTCGAGAGAACGCTTTGACCCAAGAAGAAGCTGAACAATTCCCTATATGTTATTACCTTCAAGATGACATACTTTTGAGAAAATGGCGACCTCCAGACGCAAATGCTGATGAAGAATGGAGGATAGTTCATCAAATAGTAGTTCCTACCCCATTCCGGAACGAAGTCCTGAACTTAGCCCATGACTCACCACTTTCAGGTCATTTGGGAGTAAAGAAGACATATCACAAAATCACGTCGCACTTCTTTTGGCCCAAAATCAAGAAAGATGTGGTTGAATACTGCAGATCATGTCATACTTGTCAGGTTGTAGGGAAACCAAATCAGAAGATACCAGCAGCTCCTCTTCAACCCATTCCAGCATTCGAAGAACCTTTCAGTCGCGTTATTATAGACTGCGTTGGACCTCTGCCAAAGACAAAATCAGGTCACCAATACTTGCTGACAATCATGTGTGCGTCAACAAGGTTCCCAGAAGCTATTCCTCTTCGCAATATCAAGACTCCGAACATCGTCAAAGCCTTGACGAAGTTTTTTACATTGTTTGGTCTTCCGAAGTCTGTACAGTCTGACCAAGGAACCAACTTCAAGGCTGGAATATTCAAACAAGTGATGAACCAGTTGGGCATAGAACACTGCTTGTCGAGTGCATATCATCCTGAGTCACAGGGAGCACTTGAGCGATTCCATCAGACGTTGAAGAACATGATGAGAACCTACTGCCTAGAACAAGAGAAAGACTGGGATGAAGGCATCAACATGCTACTGTTCGCCGCAAGAGAAGCAGTTCAAGAATCACTTGGATTCAGCCCCTTCGAACTGGTGTTTGGCCACACGGTTCGCGGTCCCCTTAAACTTTTAAAAGACACGTGGATGTCATCGGCATCCACGGAAGGACTTCTTGACTATGTCCAAAAATTTAAAACTAAACTTTTTAATGCCGTTAATTTGGCTAAAACACATTTAAAAGATTCACAATCTAAAATGAAAGTTTGGTATGACAAAAAGTCAAAATTCAGACAGTTTGCTTCAGGGGACAAAGTGCTTGTGCTTTTGCCGATACCAGGGCAAGCACTACAAGCTAGATATTTTGGTCCTTATGTTGTTGAGTCCAAAATCAATGATTTGAATTACATTGTGTTAACACCAGATCGTAGAAGAAAGAAACAGTTATGTCACATTAACATGTTAAAAGAATATTTTGATAGAAAATGTGATGATCATTGTCCATCCTCAGAAACAAATGTTAACACAATCTCAACTGTAACTTCAGTACTTAAAGAAAATGTTACTGAAACCTTTGATAGTGTCCCAGAAAAAGTTGGTAATTATAAACTTAAAAATTCAGAAGTATTGGCCAACTTAGATAAGAAACTAGGACATTTGTCATTGTCAGAGAAGGATGTTGTTAAGTCTGTTATTGCAGATTTTGTTTTACTCTTCCCTGATGTACCTAATAAAACCAACATTGCTGTACATGATGTTGACATTGGCAATGCAGTTCCGGTCAAGCAACACCCCTATAGGGTCAATCCGGAAAAACTTGAAATAATCCGGTCTGAAATAAAATACATGCTTGAAAATGATATAATTGAACCAAGCTCTAGTAACTGGAGTTCACCATGTATTTTAGTCCCAAAGCCTGACAAAAGTTACAGGTTTTGTACTGACTTCAGGAAAGTGAATGCATTCACAAAGACTGATTCCTTTCCGATTCCAAGGATAGACGATCTTATAGATCGAATAGGTGATGCCAAATATGTAACCAAGATAGACTTACTATCAGGTTATTGGCAGGTTCCTCTATCTGACAGAGCAAAAGAAATCTCTGCTTTTTGTACTCCAGATGGTTTATATCAATATAAAGTAATGCCGTTTGGAATGAAAAATGCCCCAGCTACATTCCAACGTCTTGTAAATAACATTATTGCTGACCAGGAAAATTGCAGCGCCTATATTGATGATGTAATTATTTACAGTCAAGATTTTTCAACTCATGTAAACCAATTAAGATCTCTGTTTAAAAAATTTTTGCAGGCAAATGTAACTGTAAATTTAAATAAATGTGAATTTTGTCATGCAACTGTGGAATATTTAGGTCACATAGTGGGTCAAGGTCATGTAAAGCCTGTTCAAGCTAAGATAAATGCTATTGTATCACTTCCACCACCCACTACTAGAAAACAGTTAATGAGATTTTTGGGAATGGCAGGTTATTATAGAAAATTTTGCAAAAATTTCTCAGTTATTGCTTCTCCTTTAAGTAATATGTTAAAGAAAAATGCAAAATTTCATTGGTCAGATGCTTGTCAGGAAGCATTCGAAAACATTAAAAATATACTTGCTAATGCTCCTGTTCTCATTGCACCAGACTTTAACAAACAGTTTAAATTAGCTGTAGATGCCAGTGATGTTGGCATTGGTGCAGTTCTTTTTCAAGAAGATGACCACAATGTAGATCATCCTGTCTCTTATTTCTCAAAGAAATTTAACTCACATCAGAAAAACTATTCCACAGTAGAAAAGGAATGTTTAGGTTTAATTCTTGCTCTCCAACAATTTGATTTTTATGTCAGTTGTTCTTTACATTCAGTACTTGTTTTTACTGATCACAATCCTTTAACATTTTTGAATAAGATGGTCTCCAAAAATCAAAGATTGTTAAGATGGAGCCTATTTTTACAAGAATATAATTTGGACATCAAACATATTAAAGGCAAAGACAATGTCATTGCAGATACTTTGTCCAGAAATTAATTTTCACTTATGTTATTGTTTATAAGCTGTTAAGAAGCTTTTTGTCTAATATTTTGAGAGTAAGAAATGTACTTTCTTCAATTTTAATGGAAAAAGAATTCCATTTTTGAACAATGAAATTTTTTTCTTTTAAGAGGGGAGGTGTTATAGAGAGCTAGTATTTCTCGTGCGTGCCCTCTGATTGACCCCGCATGAGACGCTGTGTTCACAAAGGGGTGTGGCTTAGGTCTTTGAAGTGGCTTGTTTACAGTCGGCTTCCAATTACGCATTGGGTAGATTGTTTTCGGGTAATTTCTGGAATATACTCCTTAACCCGAGAGATGTAAACAACACGTCATAAGCCCTTCTCGAAGCATCTTACTCTACATATATATAAGAGATTGACAGGCACGAGGGGACGGAGATTTTTCACATAGATTTTCTTAACATTACGAGGCGTGTTTTATTCTTTGTGTATTTGTGTGCTCCTACTTATATGTGTTTATTCCGCATTATTTATTGGCATCATTATTTCTAATTGTATTAAGTGTGTACCGGTACGACATCTGCCATACTGTAAGTTGAAGATTGTAATTTTATTTTATTTTATTTTGTAATTATCTTTAGACATAATAAATCTTAATTAATTGTAACTAGAAACTGTTTTGGGTCGTATCTTTAATAATTGTTGATTCTATGGTATCGTCCTTTGTTAGGCACTGTTTACATCGAGCCAAATTAAAATTAAAATAGGAGATTAATTTCTCCCAATACAAGTCAGTGCGTAACAAATATGTAAAACTTGATGATTGAATATGTATGACTTGATGATTGAATATATATATAACTTGATGATTGAATATTCATGACTTGATGATTGAATATATATAATTAAATGATTGAATATGCATAAATTGATGATCGAATATGTATAAATAGATGATTGAATATGTATAACTTGATGATTGAATATGTAAAACTTGATGATTGAATATGTATAACTTGATGATTGAATGTGTCTGACTTGATGATTGAATGTGTCTGACTGGATGATTGAATATATCAAACTTGATGATTGAATATGTAAAACTTGATGATTGAATATGTATGACTTGATGATTGAATATATATAACTTGATGATTGAATATTCATGACTTGGTGATAGAATATATATAATTAAATGATTGAATATGCATAACTTGATTGAATATGTAAACCTGGATGATTGAATATGTATAACTTGATGATTGAATATGTATAACTAGATTACTGAATATGTAAAACTTGATGATTGAATGTGTCTGACTTGATGATTGAATATGTAAAACTTGATGATTGAATATGTAAAACTTGATGACTGGATATGTGTAAACGGACACGGTCCATTGCTGGATTGAAATGTCAACAATTTTTTTTAAAGACGGGGAGGAATCCACAAGGCATCCATGTTTTAAAGATAATATGTTTCTTGAACATAACACTTTAAAGTGCATATCAAGTGACCTTGGGGATACTTCCAGTGAGGGCGCCGAGAGCAGCCACCTTCGCGTGAGTGTTGGATCGCCATCCATAAAGTACGTCACTCTCGGGGGGTGGGGGGGGGAGAGGGGGGGGAGGGTCTAAGAATGTGTGATAATTTACGACACGAAAAGTGGGGTAGGGGGGATATAGATCTTGTGTGACGTCACACAATATTAAATTCATTTTATCATCATTATAAAGCCAGAGAATGACATTGATGTTGAGCTCTATAATTGTGATGGATGTGTCCTGACAGAAGATGTCCCTATTATCAAATGAATCGTTTGATAGTGAAGTGTGTTTGTTTTAGATGACATTGTAATACGCTTTTAACGCTTTTAATTGTTTAAACAATTTTTTTAAGTTCGAATTGTGTGACGTACTTTGAAAGAAAAAAAAAA
>CAXITT010000167.1:849768-910126 GCA_964033795.1 Lymnaea stagnalis
GGGGGGGGGGGGGCTACAGCTGGCCCTGGGTCACCATAATTCCTAGTTTCGGCCTCGGAATTTTCTGGTATGGCTGGGGTTAATGCCGCATGAGCGGACCAAGATCCTCTCCCCCCACCCCCACCTTATTCTTCCACTCTAAAACTCTGCAATCGGCCAAAAATAAACCCGGCATAAAAAAAGACAAAGGTAGCGCACGGGACAAAACGCCCATTCTCACGCCACCCGAACATCTGAAATGCACCCCCCCCCAACCTTTTTTTTTTTACCGGAACAAATTGTCTGAAAGAAACACTGATTAGGTTAATTCTCGGAGAGTGTAATAGTGGGTGTGTGTGTGTGTGTGTGTGTGTGTGTTGTGTGTGTGTGTGTGTTTGTTTCGGTGTCTTTTGTGTGTTTTGTGTATGTTTTTTTTTTATCCCTACCAAAAATAGATCACTGGAGTTTAGATAAAAATCAGGGGGATCACTTGATCATTGCAGGCGTCAATTCTTGGATTTACCCTTTCTTAAAATGAAGTGTTTGGCCTACAAACGGGATTCTGCACACATACCACACACATACCACACACACACACACACACACCCTTTTAAAAGGGGAGACGGAAGGTTGAGTGGATGGCGCCTCTCAAAGTAGACGCCCTCTTCCCAAAAGACACTCAAAATTACATGAAAAATTGCGATTTATAATAAGCTTTGCTTGGAAAAAAAAGACGATTTTTGAGTCACTCTCTGAAAATGGCGCTTGGAGAAAGTGGCCCTTTGCCGCCAATGGGACAAGCTAAACCACCCACTAAGGACATGCCAGATTGAACCACCTACTAAGGACATGCCAGATTGAACCACCCACTAAGGACATGGCAGATTGAACCACCCACTAAGGACATGTTAGATTGAACCACCCACTAAGGACATGTTAGATTGAACCACCCACTAAGGACATGTCAGATTGAACCACCAACTAAGGACATGCCAGATTGAACCACCCACTAAGGACATGTTAGATTGAACCACCCACTAAGGACATGCCAGATTGAAACACCCAAAAAGTGGTGGAGGCGCAAAAGACAATTTGTTTGTAAACAATCCAGAGGTGGTTGATTTTAAATAATTTTCTTTCCTTGGAAAATTGTTTTCTAAAGTTGTCCCGTAAACAGTGGCCATGGCTGTCAAAATAAGAGATGAAGACCCTTCATGCTATTTGCACGTTGTGTGTGCTTTGTGTTGACGTAACTTTAGTAACGGTGTTGCTGGAGACAGACCAGAAGGGAGTAGTGCATGGCGGGAAAGGAATGGTTTCGGTGTGAGAAAGCAGGGTCGGCTAAAGCAAAGGTCAAGGTAAAGCAGGTGACACCCCCCCACCCCACCCATACACATGTCTCTGAAATTAATAAATTACAAAGTAGCATTGAGAAGAAAAAAAGACTAAACCCAAACAATTCAACTAAAAGTGAAATGTATACCTAGTCAAAACTTATTTAACTTTCAGACATTAAGTCACAGCAGTCATGTGAGTCTACTTGCTTTTTAATGATATTATTTCTTATCCCACTAAGCCTCTCACTGACTGACCCCCCCCTCCCCCAAAAACCCACCTTTACCAAAAAATTCTTCCGATGTCCATGGGAAGGAGGGATCTTTCGGTTGGGGGGGGGCGGGGATATACAAACATTACAGTGAGTACCAGGTCTACAAACACTACAGTGAGTACAAGGTCTACAGAGGCTTCAGTGAGTACCAGGTCTACAAAGACTACAGTGAGTACCATGTCTACAAGGTCTACAGAGACTACAGTGAGTACCAGGTCTACAAACACTACAGTGAGTACCAGGTCTAAAACGACTACAGTGAGTACAAGGTCTACAGAGACTACAGTGAGTACCAGGTCTACAGAGACTACAGCGAGTATCAGGTCTACAAAGACTACAGTGAGTACCATGTCTACAAAGACTACAGTGAGTACAAGGTCTACAGAGACTACAGTGAGTACAAGGTCTGAAAAGACTACAGTGAGTACCATGTCTACAAAGACTACAGTGAGTACAAGGTCTACAAAGACTACAGTGAGTACAAGGTCTACAGAGACTACAGTGAGTACCATGTCTACAAAGACTACGGTGAGTACCATGTCTACAAAGACTACAGTGAGTACCAGGTCTACAAAGACTACAGTGAGTATCAGGTCTACAAAGACTACAGTGAGTACAAGGTCTACAAAGACTACAGTGAGTACCAGGTCTACAAAGACTACAGTGAGTATCAGGTCTACAAAGACTACGGTGAGTACCATGTCTACAAAGACTACAGTGAGTACCAGGTCTACAACGACTACAGTGAGTACCAGGTCTACAAAGACTACAGTGAGTATCAGGTCTACAAAGACTACAGTGAGTAGCAGGTCTACAAAGACTACAGTGAGTATCAGGTCTACAAAGACTACGGTGAGTACCATGTCTACAAAGACTACAGTGAGTACCAGGTCTACAAAGACTACAGTGAGTACCAGGTCTACAAAGACTACGGTGAGTAACATGTCTACAAACATTGCAGTACCAAGAACGCAAACACCACAGCACTGACTACCGTTCCCCTTTAATCTCCACATATTTACAGAGTACCCGGTCTACCTCTGACTACGTGGAACCGGCACTGGCTAAATTTAGCACGGCTCACCTTGAAATGGCCTCCGTGCTATCACCATCGATTTACTCCGAGCTTACACTCCACATTATGTCCTCCAATGAAGCACTCACTGCTACAACCTCCTCGTATGTCGACAATGTTGACCACACGTGAAATAAGTTTGCAACTTGACACTCTTTTCTCCGCGCCGTGACCGGAAATGTAAAACACCTTTGTATCCACACCTATTTTTGTATCGTCATCAACTTTATACTGAAACATAAAAAATAATTTTTTGTTTAGTTCACCTGTGGCTGTTGATATAGGAAGTGAATCTGTGTTGAGACATGGGTAGCTGAGCGCTACCAGAAGCATGTGGCGAGAAATGGCAAGTAGACCTGCGGCCGCCGTGTTCCACCCAGGCACGTGGACGTGTGCGTTCAATATGGTGGCACGGCTCAACAAAACTCACAGTTTAGTCAAACTGCCGGACGTTAACAATACGGCACAGGAGACTGGGTCCCCCCTCCCCTTCTCCACCCTTCCAAACGGTAGCCACTCTCCTGTCGGCCGCCTCACATGTTGCGCCCAGGGCTGTCGATTTCTGAACGGTGCCAGCATCGGACGTGGAGTGGGGGCCGGGAGGGGGGGTTGAGACATGAGGTCTATTTACTTTCACACGGGGCGGATAAAAGAGAAGTTTTTTTTTTTTTTTTTTTTGGGGGGGGGGGGGGGGTGAGATGAGGTGTATTACGCCCCGTTACAAGGAGCGGGAAAGGGACCGCCTTTTCGCTTGATTATTTATTAGTTGTGAGTAAGTTTGGAATATGGGTTAGGTACAAGACGAGGGACGTTGGAACTCTTGACTTAAAACAGCTGAGTGTACACGGGTGGAAGTTTATGACCAGCAGTAACGTCCGAGAAATGTACACTACTGGTGATGGTGTTTCTTTACCTCTGTGAAACAGGGCGTGATGTCAGGTTCCTGAGTCCGAGTCCCAAAACCTTTGAACGGAACCAGTGGCGTAGCTAGGATGAGTGCCCCCCGGGGGCGGGCCAAGGGTTGCCCCCTCCTTTTCACGGGGAAAGAACTCTGAAGTTGGCCAAAAAACCGCTCCTAAATATAAAGAAAAAACTATTTAAGTTGGCCAAAAAACCGCTCCTAAATATAAAGAAAAAACTCTTTAAGTTGGCCAAAAAACCGCTCCTAAATATAAAGAAAAAACTCTTTAAGTTGGCCAAAAAACCGCTTCTAAATATAAAGAAAAAACGTTTAAGTTGGCCAAAAAACCGCTCCTAAATATAAAGAAAAAACTCTTTAAGTTGGCCAAAAAACCACTCCTAAATATAAAGAAAAAAACTGCCGCCCGGGGCGAACCGCCGGCTCCACCCCTCCTCTTCCTACACCCCTGCACGGAACGTTTAACGTGTGATAAGAGTTTGTTGTATGCGGCATACTGGAGTTTCATCAAATATGTTGGATCACTACGCCTCTGAACCTTACATACTACATGTTACCATCATATGAGATGGGCATTTGAGTTTTATGAATATTTTTAAATTATATTTTTAATGAGTGACTGTTAGTGTCATTTTATTATTATTTATATAGACCCATCACTATTTAGTTATGGTAAACGTTTAAAAATTCAACCAGCTATGAAGATGAGATCCCAATTAATTAAAGGAACTTGTCAAGGTTTGGGGCCCAGTAAATATGACGTCAACACGTGAAGATAGGACCCTATAGGTGTCACCAAACCCTGATGGCCCCCGGGGGAGAAAGGAAGTCGCAAATCTTGGTGGACCATTAATCAATTATCATGCAGACTTATTGTAGACGACTAGACTCACAGACCCTAGTGCTCTATGTGATCATAGACTACTAGAGACACATACCATAGTGTTCTATGTGATTGTAGCCGACTAGAGACACGGACCATTGTGCTTTATGTGTTTTCATTGAACTAATCTTCTACCTAAACATACTTTATTTAATTACAAGGAGAAAAACACACGGTTGTGGCTCTGGTACCGAATCGTTAATAGACACCAGTTGTTAGATACGCCCCTGGTCAAAACCTGTATTCCCTTGGACGCCCCCCCTCCCCCCCCCCCACACACACACACCACCACCAGCGGAAGCATCCAGCCAATAAGATGTGTCCAGACAAAACTTCTACCTAAACATACTTTTTTTAATTACAAGGGAAAAAACACACGGTTGTGGCTCTGGTACCGAATCGTTAATAGACCCCAGTTGTTAGATACGCCCCTGGGCAAAACCTGTATTCCCTTGGACGCCCCCCCCCCCCCCCCCCCCACACACACACACCACCACCAGCGGAAGCATCCAGCCAATAAGATGTGTCCAGACAAACATAGGCAGGTAAAAATCAATGACAATACATGAGCTCATAAAGATATGAAGACAGGCACAAGACAGGCACAACACCGGTGATAAGAAATGTTCTCAGTGGACACTCTCTCTCTTTGGAAAAAACTTAACAACACGAGAATGTCACCTTCCTTTCCCCTCCACCACCCCCCCCCCCCCCCCCCGGCGTAACTTTAATGTTAAGTAACAATGGATGCCATATACATTTTTGATAAATTTGTGTGTGTGTGTGTGTTCATTTCGAAATGTTAATGTTCTAAACATGTGTAAAACTCAAACAGTGCAAAACATCACCAAGTAATATTTCTACAAGAAATCATGGCGTCCAGCAACGCATCTTGTAAGTGTGCCCATCTTAAATCTTTGAAGAAGATGTCAAACTTAAACGCTGCAAGCCGGGCCGTGCGAAGGGAGGGACACTCAACTTGGGCGCCAACATTAGAGGGCGCCAAAATCGTCTTTAGCTTGCACATTTATAAGATAAATTATTATACGATAAAATGCCGCGTGCTTCACAAAGACAAGGGGTGCGAAAATCGTGTTAACTGGTGGGCTCTGGGCGCCATTTTTTAGGATTCACCCTGGGCTCCGCTTTTCCTAGGCACCGCCGCCACCTGCAAGAGGCGTGGCACATGACGTCACAGGTTAATTGGCTCACACCATTGAGAGATACAGCCAGCCTAACATAGTTGTCACATGTGGCCTAACAGAGATGTCACACGTGGCCTAACATAGATGTCACACGTGGCCTAACATAGATGTCACACGTGGCCTAACAGAGATGTCACACGTGGCCTAACATAGATGTCACACGTGGCCTAACAGCGATGTCACACGTGGCTTAACAGAGATGTCACACGTGGCATAGATGTCACACTTGTCTAACATAGATGTCACACCTGGCCTAACATAGATGTCCTACGTGGCCTAACATAGATTTCCCACGTGGCCTAACATAGATGTCCTGCGTGGCCTAACAAAGATGTCACGCGTGGCCTAACATAGATTTTCCCCCACATAGCCTAACACAGATGTCACACCTGGCCTGTAACACATGTCACACTTAGATCACGTCGACTGTTTCACGGTAGCACTGTTTCACATAAATAGAGATTTGTGTTTGAGAGATTCGCTATATGAAGCGGTTAACGGAAATAAAGGAAATTACGCACAGTAAAACAAAATAATGCGTTCAAAAAGAATTTGAAGCAAAATTTTAACGTGTGAACTGAAAAAGAAAAAAAAAGATTCGACCAAATTTCCGTTCGATCAAATTTTTGTCGATCAATTTTCCGTCGACGAAATTTATTTCGGATACGATATGAAGCACCACACCTAATTCGAGCAGCAGTGACCAAACCCTACCATCCTATCACTCAGCTCTTAAGTTAAAGTGACCACAGATGGGACCAATACCATTTCGTCCCGAGAGACAAGGGGAAGTAATTCCGTGGTTCAAACAGGGCAATCTCTATCTGAAAGGGGGCAATGACCTATGAATAGCCTTGCCCATGATTGGCATCAGCCGCAACACACGGCTGTATATCTCTTATTCAGGACGCAAACCATTTTATTTTTATGTCACGTAATCTGAGATATCTCATCACCCACTGCCCACAAAAACTAACTCTGAGATATCTCATCACCCACTGCCCACAAAACTAACTCTGAGATATCTCATCACCCACTGCCCACAAAAACTAACTCTGAGATATCTCATCACCCACTGCCCACAAAAACTAACAAAACAGATATAGAAATCAGAGCTTCCGATTGGAAGACTTGAGACTTAACCTACCGCCGATAGTTGATAACATTTTAGGAGTGGCACAAGAAAACATTTTCCCTATTTGAAATACTATCAGAAAAAAGCACTATGAGGGCTTGTGGACTGATGTAGCTGTACGGACCGCCCCTTTGAGAAACACTGATGTAAAGGAAAATATTTTCTGCCTATTATTTTATAAGGAAAATATTTTCTGCCCATTACTTTATAAGGAAAATATTTTCTGCCCATTACTTTATAACAGAGAACTCTGAAATTTGAACACTACTTTTATTGAAACACAATTTTTGATAACTGATTTTGATTTAAAGGTTAAAATCTTACTCAAATTATTGATTAAGAATACTTTACCTACATCAAGCATTGATTTGGAATTTATGTATTTATTTAAATGTCACATTTATAGACAACTCATTGTTAGATGTGGAGAGAACTGTTTTTATAATAAGAAGTATCTATCCTATAAAAAAATATACTAGGGACAATGGCATGTGGCCGTGGCGTATTTTTAATGTTTAAAGGTTACAAAAAGCAAAAAACTTAGTCTTAACATAACACAAAAATGACTAGCCTACATTAATTATGACTAATTATTACATGCTAAATTTGTTTTATTTAATTTCGAGTCAGGGGCAACCCAAACGTGTCCAGTTTGCCCACATTTGCCAGGAAAACACAAGTACTCCAGTAAGTAAAAAAAAAAAAAATCTTAGTAGTATCAAAAGAAAGTTGGTATAAAATCAAATGAGATTAAAAAATAACCTGCTCTCACGTCTGCAAGCAATCCGAAACAGCAGAAAAAAGCATTTGAAAAATAATTATTATTTCTTCAATAAAATTCTTTTAATTCAGCTAAAAATTATACTTACAGGTAGTTTGTTCAATTTTTCAATAAAAGTAGGCAATATTTTGTCTTATAAAAACTATTAAAAAGCAAAGTTTGGTAAATAAAATTAAATATAAAAATCTAAAAATTATTTTCTTGCAATGTCTCAGCAGTTGTTGTTCCAGTGGCAGCAGTAAGAAATATAGGCACTAAAACTCAAACTAAGGCAATAAAGTGAAACAATTATGTTGATATATTATTTTGTTTTTGTTGGTCATAGTCATAGTGGTACATTATAAATTATACATAAACAACAAGCTGTACTGATAAGTGTAAATAATGTGTAAATCTAAGAGGAAATATGTATTCTCTACATCTTTTGTTGTAAGGTCATTAAATATTTATAATTCAGTGAAATTAATCTTTGATAAAATATTTTATAGACAACATGAAATTAAAATAATATAGTTATAGTGTAGGCCAAATATTGTCATTGTCAGGTGCATGCCATCATTTGACATTAAAAAGATTTTATAAATTACAGAGCATTCATCAATAACTTATGTTATAATCAGTCCAAATTATCAGAAGGAATAAGTAAATCACTTTTACAAAAAATTATTTTAAGAATTTAAAATTTTAACTATTAACATCAAAGAATGTGTCTGATAAGAGTTTAAATTTGTGTGTATGGTGTGTTTATATCACAATAAATAAAGAAATGATAAAATAATTTGATGTGAACTATGACAGTTGAGCTTCTGTTCTAGCTTAACCCTTTGGGGACGGAGCCTTTTCGGGCTGTCTGTGCCAAAAAGATGGAGCACTTTTTACGAACTCGGCACTCATATTGCAAAAAAATGTATAAAAAATAAACTATTTATTTTACATGTATAAAACTATATATATTCTTGTAGAAAATTGAATAAGCTAATACAATATTTATAAATAAAACTGAAATTTCAACATTTATGCAAATAAGCTATCCTGATTTGCATAATTTATGCATACAATTTGTGGTTAAACTGAGAATAAACATGACTTACGGGTGTAAATTGTGGGAATTTTTTTATGGATGAAGCATGAATAGATCCTAACACACATGGAGGCCCTTCAGACACCCCTGGCATAGAGTTCTACTCCTTTTCCCACCCCTGGGGTACATTTCGGTTGCTACAGACAGAGCAGTCCTTTTCACAATTGTTCACCCCATTATGGTTTACTTGAGCTGGGTGTTTCTGAGAAAGTTGTCTGCATATATATTAGTTATTATTAGTCTCTCTCACAAACATTTCAATGTTATTTTGTGTAAAAATTAGCAAAAGGACTCAACTGGGGTGCTTATCCTGGTTGTTTTCATCAGTGTCAGATTCACTGCTAGACAGCGAGAAATCAGAATCACTCAGCACAATTTGATCAGAGTCGCTGTCAGACATGTTCCAATTTCACGATATAACTATTCACACACACAAAAATTCCTGCACACAAATAAATTTAGTTCACCATCAACGAACGCCGTCATTACAATCCCGGGATGTGAAGGAATATGTAAGAATAATTTTGATTCGCTGGTACAACACCAAGCCAGCCAATCAAAAGGCTCGATTTATCGGGCCAATGGTTCAGACTTTTGTCTTTCTCGCTAGTCAACCTTGGCCGATAGATCGGTCTTTATGTCTCCAGAGAGTTAAAGATGAGTACAAATGGTAACACAGATAACTACAAATGGTAACACATATAATTAAAAATGTTAACACAGATAACAACAAATGATAACACAGATAACCACAAATGGTAACACAGATAATCACAAATGGTAAGACAGATACCACAAATGGTAAGACAGATAACCACAACTGGTAACACTACGCAGCAGTTTTAAGATAAAACAATTTTAACATTTCAAACAAAAAAACTGGTAAAACTAGCAGCCAGTTCCATGATTATATGTAAGGAACTTTGCCTTAATCAGGGATATCATCATGTTCATATCAACTTAGAATGTTTCTTTAATGAAAACAATGCATCAAAATATTTGGATTCATTTTTTTGGCAACATTAGATCAGAATTTCAAAGAAAACTGAATGTCAGGAAATTTTTTTTAAAGTTTACTTTTAGCAGAAATATTTTCAAAAATGTAATACCACATTATACAAAACAATTATGTAATTAAGTGGTTGAGTATCACAACTAAATAAATACATTCATAATTATTCAAGCACACATTGAAATATGATTTGGCTTAGGGATAGTACCTTCATAAATTGGACAAATAGAGTAAACCAAAACAAAGCTATCAGTGTTTATTGATGGTTTATCCTTGAAAGTAAAAATTGCAAGAAAAATTAATTCCTTTTTGTGTAAGAAAATGTTTTCAGCATAATTATATTATTTTATTAAGTTTTCTTATTTCCAGCAGTTCATGATGATCCAATTTTTAAGAATTATTTGACCCTTCCATGATCCAGTTTCCATCAGGTAATTGGGGCTCTTCTGTACTTTAAAAATATCCACAGTCCCACTGACTAATCTCAACATTAAAATTTTACACACATTAATTTTGGCTTGGGAACAAAGACATACAGAATAAATGTTACATCAAAGAGCAATGGTGTATAGTACCATATAAAAAGCAGGCTTTATCACATAATGTTGTTCTTAAATATTTATATTTACACAGAGAGTTATATTGTAAAATGGTATAAAAGATTATGTCAATAGCCATGTACCATAAAGTTACATAATACTAGATACAGGCCATACTGGTACAATAAAATGATATAATGCTAGATACAGACCATATCTGTACAATGAATTTATATGATACTAGATACAGACCATATCTGTACAATGAATTTATATGATACTAGATACAGACCATATCTGTACAATGAATTTATATGATACTAGATACAGACCATATCTGTACAATGAATTTATATGATACTTGATACAGACCATATCTGTAGGATAAAATTATATACTAGATACAGACAATATTCTAAGTGAGCATAAGACCAGTGGTCAAGTAGATATAAGACATATCAAAAACATACTGAAAAAGTAACTTATTGAAACGACCAAAAGGAATGTCATAATACTTGTCTGTGCTACAGATTAAAATAATGAAAAGTATACAGAAAATAGGCTTAACAAATTTAATTAATGGATAATGCTTGGCAATAAATAATCCAGTAACCAGTGATGAACAACTGAGCCAGAAAAGATAAAACTAGTAATTGGAGGACTCGGCTGACACTAGAGAAGAGTTATGAAAGATATTAATGCTTGAATATGGAACATGCAAATACTGATTGATAAATTCCATCAACAGATTTTTTTTTGTGTGTTCTCAAAGGTGGGCTGATGAGAAAATGTTGATGGCGGTATAGGTAAACTATAAATCGATATTAATTGGAAAACACCAAGGGAACTGATAGATAATAAATGTCATTCTGAGCCAGATCTTGGTCAGGGCAAGAGATGAATTGAGCTATGGTTAAAACAGATTAAAAAGTGAGTTTGTTAAGAACTTGGAAATTTTGTGGTGGTACAGTGATAACTCATTATAATTTTTAAATAGCTGTACTTCAACTTAACCTATTCATTCCATTTTGTTTAAGATTCAGTGAACCACTTAACTGTAGATGTGAACAGCAACATAGGATTTTAAATGATGTTCCATTTAGTTAATTCTTTAAGTCAAAGATTACAGTAGCAAAGTGCATCATCCTCATGTAAATTTAAAATCAACCAAAATCCAAAGCACTTGTCATGACTGGAATTCAAGCAACATCCACCATGGGAGGACATGTTGAATTTGTTGTGGTAAATGATGCAAGGTGGTCCCTGTATTTTGGCGTCACGAGGTCAGCGGCCTTGAGGCACTGGGAAAGGGCATATTCATTCGCATCTACTGGCTCTGTGAGAGTAAATCAGATTATCTGTTGAAATATTTGCTGAGAAACTTCATAAATAATTTTTTTCCAATTTTCGTCTATAGTAAACAGTGATAGAATTTTAATTTTGTTTAAAATTATGAACTTTCTTCAAAGAAGGTCTTATCTTCCCCAAAGTTAGACTTTCTGCAAAGCAAGTTTTAGAACTTTGATGGACGAAAAATGACATTTTACAAAAAAAATTCTTCAATAAGTCTTTACTGTGTTAGTTTTTAATAAACACTGAAGCATAAAAAATTGTTTAACAAAAAAAAATAATTTCATACAATCAAGATTGCATGTGATTGATGCTCCAAATGTATTAATTTACAATACTATAAAATCCAATGTACAGGTTGAGAAACACTGGTCTTATTTCACATGGCCCAAATTTTATAACAAACATGTTGATAGCATATGGACAGATATACACATACCCGTCCATGTGACACTGTTCTGAGCAATGTAGGTGACCGCTGGTATGCAGTACTGAGCCACGCCAAGGTCATCTGGACTCGGACAGTTAGACATCCAGACTGGTAGCACCACATGTTCATACAACTGGACAGATGAGACCAAATTAATGAATTATTCATATTTAGACATATAAAATATATTTTCAAGAAATAAAAAAATTAAACACTTTAGTTTCCATCTCCTCCTGTTAGATTTAACAAGGGTTGCAATAAAAGACAACTCTTGGATGCCGGTTTTTAATCATTTCAAACAACGACGTTATATAAAGAGTGTGTGTGGGTTGGGTTGCCCCAAATTATATCTTTTACTTTAGGAGTTCTCAAACTTAAAATTTTGGGAACCACTGCCAGGAGACATACACCAAACAAAGCCATAAGCAATGGTCCCCAATTTAAGATGTGCAATAGTCCCCAATTTAAGACGTGCAATAGTCCCCAATTTAAGACGTGCAATAGTCCCCAATTTAAAATGTGCAATGGTCTCAAATTAAAATTGTGCAGCAGTCCCAAATTTAAAATGTGCAAAATTCCCAAATTTAAAATGTGCAATAGTCTTAAATATGGCTTAATGAGATCCTACTAATTGAAATCTTGAACACATCCGGGCCCATCAGAGTACACCATCAACACATCCTTGCCCATCAGAGTACACCATCAACACATCCGTGCCCATCAGAGTACACCATCAACACATCCGTGCCCATCAGAGTACACCATCAACACATCCGTGCTCATCAGAGTACACCATCAGCACATTCGCGCCCACCAGAGTACACCAGCTGAATGCCATTTAGAAGAGCAGCTTAGGCTACTGAATCCACTCACCTGAGGATAGCCCATGAATGTGTCCAAACGTTCCAGCTGGACAGCTGTCAGTTGGTAGACGCAGCCTTCAACGGATGACCCAGGGTTGTACTCCAGGTTAGGGAATCCCCCGACATCTTTCTGGTCACTGCCTGTAAACACAGGTGGTCGATGTCGTAGGCAAGTGGTAACAGATTTGGTCAGATGTTTAAATTCATGTGAGGAGACCAAATTTTTTTTTTGTTGTAAGATTCATTATTTGGTTATATTTATCAGGTTTTAAAAATACAAAGAATTTGAAACACCTGCATCATAACCAATTTAACCTTGAACTAAGTCTAAAAAAAATGCAAGTCGTTTTGTTTAATTTGCAATTGTCAAATATTAATTTTTTAAAATGCAAGTCTTTAAGCTTAGTTTTTGGTTATCTGATACATAATTAACTTTTTTTGTCTCTGGATATTTTTATTTTAACTAACCTATGCCCATCCCAACAGTTCCCACTGGAGCTGACAATATGCTACCATCTCACAATGCCCATAGATGATAAAGAGAGTCTTGTAAGAATCCAATGCACTTAAGTAAGTAATGGTTTTTAGAATGAATGGCCGGGCAAAAGGGATCGGCTTTACCTTTCTTATTGAACACAAGGTCGAACCCAAAGAGCAGTCCCCAAAACCTCTGTGGACATTGGTCACAGGCCAGGTATGTGCAGATTCTGAAAAACAAAGATATGTGTACAGAGAGAACAGATGCATGTACAAAGAGAACAGATGCATGTGCAAGACAAAAAATGCATGTACTTAAAGAACAGATGCATGTACTAAAAGAAAAGATGCAAATACCAGAGAACAGATGCATGTACAAAGAGAACAGATGCATGAACAAACAGAACAGATGCATGTACAAAGAGAACAGATGCATGAACAAACAGAACAGATGCATGTACAAAGAGAACAGATGCATGAACAAACAGAACAGATGCATGAACAAACAGAACAGATGCATGTACAAAGAGAACAGATGCATGTACAAAGAGAACAGATGCATGTACAAAGAGAACAGATGCATGAACAAACAGAACAGATACATGAACAAAGAGAGCATAGGCATTTAAAAAGAGAGCAGATGCATGTACAAAGAGAACAGATCAGACCTGCCAACCTGCCCAAAAAAAATATTTAGGGGGGTTGCACGCAGGGGGGAAGTGGCCCGCTGCCCCCAGGGGTGGCACCCTGAGGAGGGTTGGTTTAAAATCTATAGACTAATGCACAAGCCTTTTTTTAGTAAATAAAGCAATGTAAAGTTGCCTATAAAGTTACCTCCCTTGTCTTTGAAGAGTCCACAGAACAGAACATGAGAAGAACCTATCTGGAAATGTTTCTATACAGATCTACATGTACACACACACACTGGCTGCTAGGCCTCTTAGTAAGAGTTCAGTTCTCCAGCATATCCCTGGGTGCCTTTGTGCACTTGTCCAACAGCTCTTCAGACAACTGAAGGTTAGCATTGCAATTGGTTTTAGTTACAAGCAAGTTAGAAAAAGTATCACCTTTCATGCTTGCCCTCATTTCATTGTAATTTTTCTTTACAATCGTCTAGCATTCTGCAAGTCTGGAAACATTTCTTTGACTCTGGCATGAAAACGATCGGAGTTGGCCAGAGCAATATTTCCATCAATGTTTATTATCATTGTACCTATCACTTTCAATAGATTTAACCATTTAATTGAGAAAAGCTTTAACATAAAAAAAGGTCTGAATAATTTTTTAGCCTTGTAATAAGGATGAATCACGATCGGATCAATTGATGATTGAAGAATGATTTGATGATCGCGGTTCGCTTTGATAAAAACAAGGCAGTGTCTACAGCCAGGCGACCGAACAAATAGTGCAGGAGATATTTATCCGGCGGGCATGCCACGCTTTAAAAAAAACATTGTCACTTTTTGACCTATTGTTCATTATATCTATACCAGCAATGGTTCTAGTATTTCTTTTTTATAATTGAACATATTTCTTTTTCGTGTACTATCTTGAATTTGTTGAAATTAAGTACCGTAAACTCTGATAGACAATTAGCGGTCACATGACAAGGCTGACGGACAAATATCTCGCTCAACTTTGTTACGGTGGTCATGTGACTTGGTCGAATAAATACTAGCCTGACTAATATCTCGAGAATTTATTCCTTATTCGCCCGGTCGCCGGACATGTATGCACTTTGTAAAAACAAATGCAACACTTCCTGTCGTACTCAATTTTTTTGTGTGGTCCCTTTCTGATTTTTATGACAGGCGAAAAATTATAAAGTTAAAAAAAACGGAATTTTAAGGGGTTTGTCGGAAGGTCGGAATGAGGGGTCCATATAATTCCTACAAAATCGGAAGGGTTGGCAGGTTTGGAACAGATGCATGTACAAAGAAAATAAATGCATGTACAAAGAGAACAGATACATGTTCAAAGAAAGATTTGTGTTCAATGAGAACAGATGTGTGTGCAAAGAGAAAAGATGAGTTATTAAAGGTGTACCTGTCCGGGCTCATGTTTTGGTCGTATGCAAAATAGAAGAGCTGCCCAACGGGAGGTCTGGCATTGAGTTGGAAACACAAGGGAGGTAATTTACACAAGACTGACATGTCTTCTTCTTTCTTAGCTGCAAATCTGGAAGAAAAATTTATGCAATTAAGTTCGAGTCATGATACAGGTCAAAAACATTTTTTTTCAAAATAAAATTATGATTAAGAGTTTTATTTACATTTTAATTTCTTCATTTGTAACGAGCATTGAAATTTGTTTTTCAACCAAAAAGAGGACTGGAAACGAGTGAAAGTTTTTAATATTTTGAAGTACCCAGTAAGGTGGCCACAGCATTATAAGGTGCCAACCTCTCACAGTTTGGGAAACATTGAAAAGATGTCTATATGAAATGAACAACATCGTCTCACCTCGGCTTGGACATTTTCTTGGGAAATGCTACCACTTCCAGGGGCATGCTGGGAGAAAATTAATAATGTCATTATTAAAATCCAAATTTTATTTTCAACATCAGTTAAAGTTACACTGATAAAAATGGTTACACTCGTGTCAACATCAGTTAAAGTTACACTGATAAAATGGTTACACTCGTGTCAACATCAGTTAAAGTTACACTGATAAAATGGTTACACTCGTGTCAACATCAGTTAAAGTTACACTGATAAAATGGTTACACTCGTGTCAACATCAGTTAAAGTTAGCTTGATAAAGTGCTCACTCTCATATCAAACATATTTAAAGTTAGATAGATGAAGTGGTTAGACTCGTATCAACAATATTTTTCCAACACACATTAGCTAAAAAACAAAACAAAAAAAGAGAAATCAAGTTGTGAGAAAACATGTTGAGTTGCTGTACGAACCTTTCTTGATCAATCTCACAGTCATCATTCATAGTTATCTTCAACTTGAGATCATTCTGTTCCGAATGTGTGTTGGGCTGCCCCTCCTTCACAGCCCTGGTACCATTGTTAGTGGATGTGCAGGGCTCGGCCCTGGCAGCTGGTCTCAGGTCAGCTAGGCTCAATGCCGGCTCACCGGACGCTGGTTTATCCAATGGGTCGATCTGGTCAGACTCCTCCTCTTCTAAATTTGAAGGGCTGTCACTCTCAAGACCGCTGTCATTGGTTGTCCCGCTCCATGGCCTTGACTTCTTATTAGTCTCATCATTCCAGGTCACATGACTGCCTTTAGTTGCCGTGTCCGTCTTTATTGGCTTAGAATGCCTCCTGTGGTATCTCGGACAATGTACAGTTTGCGACTTGGTTTTCCAATCTGTGATGCCCTCGTCTGCCACCTCATCATCACTGCTCTCCATGCAGTGTTGCCTGTAAGCCAGCACCAGGTCCTGGTACCTCTCTGTGTTCTGAACACTCTCGGCATCAGACCTTCTTCTGTCCCACACATTTCTCTCCTCATCTCTTTGCTCTCTCTGCAAGCTGAGCCAATACTGTTTCTTCTGAAAGTCTACCAAGTGGGGATAATCCTTTTCGAGCTGCTTCTTGACATCTTCTGGTTTTGTCAATTCTTCCGACCCACTGAAAACTTCACGTGCAGATTTATTTATACGTTTTGATGCAGGTAGATATAATATGGTTCCTTTGATTTCTTTGTTATGGTCACAGTCCTCATCCATCTCCTGAACCGCCGCCTGTGTTGCAGCCATTTCTCCCTTACCTCCCTTATCCAGATCCTTCCCCTGGGATGCATCATTTCCAGCCATCATCAGTTTGGCAGATACCCTGTACCCAGACGATGGCCGATTAACTTTGTTCTTTACCGGCACATAGCGGTTGGTCTTCCTGTACAAGTTGCTGCTGATGGTTGTGTCCAACAACAAGGCCTTCCTCTGTTGTTTGGCCATGGAAGGAATGTTTAACAGGTCTGAGTTTCCAGCTGCTTCTGACGATCCATTCTCATCATGTGACCTTGGCTCTTCAAACTCACGCGGAAGAACTACTACATCAATGGGGTGCATTTTTGTCTCGTCATCTTCTCTACTCGCACTTGTTTCTGGGATAGGTTTTTCAGTTTCCTTTATTGTGTCCAATTCCAACAAGCTGAGTAAACATTTCATTTTTTCTCCTTGTAGCTCAGCCTTAGCCATTTCAAATTCAGTTTCCAGTTGGTCAAACTTGGACAGGAACGGGTCATCAGTGTCCAGCCCATCATCTGAGTGGTCGCTTGGTAGCTCCTCCCACATTTTGTCTGCATCAAACACACCATCATCCTCTGGGACAACATGTCTGTTGACAGACTTCCTTGGCTTGCCTGAAAACTTCCTGATTCTTGCCTTGCGTTTCTTGTTTACTTCCTTTGGGTCCATAAATTGAACTTTAGTTGGAGATCGAGGTCTGAACTTTCGTCTTTTTGTTTCGTCTTCTTTTATCACATTTGTGTTACCTGGGAGACGAGATGAACTTTGTCCTCTTAAGATCTCACAGGAAGCACTTCTGGGCCTTAACCTCTGGGTCAACCCATGCTTGCTTTCAATCTGACTCCTCTCTGTGAAACACTCGGCACTGACCGGTCGCAGATCTCTGCTGGCGCTCTTCAACCTCGGCTTTCTATGTCCAACCTCTGTGTCAGAATGCACCGTAGAACTGTCAGGCCGATCTTGGGCTGGCTTCATACTTTTCCTAAGTGTTCGGTAAGCTCTGTCCCTCTGAGAATTGGATTTAGGCGGCCGATGGACCACTCGAGTGTGTTGAGAATAATCAGCCCCGGGACTTCTCTCCATTAGTGACGATGTCACTTCCTTGGCTGGTTTGTCATGATCATTTAGTCCACTGTTTCCTTCACATTCAGAAGCTGACAATTTATCGTTCCTCGCTTGGCCACTGTCCACTCTCACGTGTTTGATTTTCTCATGTTTTTTCCTGTAAGAGGCAAACCTAGCATCCAACTTGGCCTTCACATCAATAAAACCCGCCTGACTTTCTCCCCGGCTGGAACAGCTTCCTTTAGACTCATAGATCACAGAGGCAGACATTGGTCGTGGGGCAGACTTTGGATGTGAAGCAGACACTGGTCGTGACGCAGACACTGGTCCTGGGGCAGACTTTGGGTGCAAAGCAGATACTGGATGTGGAACTACCTTATTGATAGTGGACTGGTTCTCACATTCTGAAAGCACTGACTCACAATTCCTGTCTTTTGAGCTGGCGCCATCGTTAGGGACAACTGATCCCGATATTGATGGACATTGCTTGCCATCAGTACCGCTAGTGGCCCGAGAGCTGGAGTCTAGTCTACCAGAGCTCTTGTTGGATAGCATTTTATTTAGAGCTGGGCCGCTGTTTGCTCGAGTTTCAGGAAAGCCATCATCACCTTCATGGTCAGAGTCTCCGAATTTGTCGTTGTTACTGGACGGTGGTCGGCAGGAAGATTTTCCATTAGACGATTTTTGTCTCAAGTCTTCAGTTTTAGTTTGACCTGCAGGATTAACAGACTTTTGTCTGGTGTTGTCATCAGCGAATCTGACCGACTTTGGTCTGATATCATCGACAGCTGTTTTTGGTCGGATATCGTCCACAGCTGCCTTTGGTCTGAGATTGTCCACAGCTGTCATTGGTCTGACATCATCCAGAGCTGTCTTTGATCTCAGGTTACTTGGACCAGGAGAATCTTCAGTGATGAAAGTGCTGTGCTGTCTACTGTTACCAGCCAGGTTGGAATCTAATTGGTGTCTCTCTAGGCCACCTTGTACATGTGTTGTGGTCCCCATGGTGTCCATAGATTCAGCTCTCACTTCACGCTGGCTTGGTGTATTGTTATGCTTGGTACTTGATATATTGTTATACTTGTGGCTTGGTGTATTGTTATACTTGGTACTTTCTCTTTCCTCGGCATCAACTGAAACATAAGAAACACGGGTTCTCTTACCAAGTATAAAGTGTTAAATAAAACCCATGTAGTGTCTAGTTATTTGGCAGCAACAGTCAAATATGACCAATGGTTTACAAATGTCAGTAACCAGTTCAGTCATTGGTACATTATTCTAGGCCAGAGTTCCCTGATCCAGGGACATTCAGTTCTAGATTAATTAGACACAAACAATTTGTGGCAATACAAGTCAGTACAACAACAAAACATTTAAGTAAGTATAAATTAAATTTACATAATATTTGTACTGATGAAGGCACGCGCCGAAACGTCTACTTATGTATTATGTAAAATTATTATTAAAGCTTAACATATATTGTTAAATTGACACACATTGTTCGTGTCTAATAAATCTATTTTAAAGCTTTATCGCAGTCCAACACTTTTTATAATTAGTTAATTACATTCAGTTCTACATTATTATAGATTTATTAAAATCTCCTTTACATCTGTGGCGACCTCTGTGTTTGTTCTTACCTTCTTCATTGAGGCCAGATTCACAATGATCTTTGTGCCCTTGACCAAACTTAGGGACCCCCTCTGGGACACCACTGGAAGGAAAAAAATAGTTGGCATAATTCAATAAATAATATTTGTTCACCCAATAAGGAGATTTTTATTTTTAAAAATACTACAACAGCCAGGCTATTGTTAGATGTGACTGTATATAGAAATACTACAAGAGCCAGGCTATTATTAGATGTTACCGTATATAGAAATACTACAAGAGCCAGGCTATTGTTAGATGTTACCGTATATAGAAATACTACAAGAGCCAGGCTATTATTAGATGTTACCGTATATAGAAATACTACAAGAGCCAGGCTATTATTAGATGTTACCGTATATAGAAATACTACAAGAGCCAGGCTATTATTAGATGTTACCGTATATAGAAATACTACAACAGCCAGGCTATTATTAGATGTGACCGTATATAGAAATACTACAACAGCCAGACTATTAGAGGAACATAAGTTCAACTATCCCGAAAGCTCATATAGTGGATGAAACTAAAATTATGATGTTAATTTTTTTTTTTTAATTAATTAGATTAATTAGCAAGGGAATAACTAAAATGTCTTGTGCAGATGTGCTCATTTGTCTTGCAAAGACTAAATTTAGATTTTAACACAACAATAATTTTGTGAGACTCTTAGGTAAACCAAGAATAATATATTACATGGCTTTGTCTTTCCTGTGTTTCATCACATGTGCAAAAGGCCACCAGGCAACCTCTTTTTCTAGGACAGATGTGACAGCCATTACCCTTGCTTCTATTCCAGTATGATTAACAAGCCATTACCCTTGCTTCTATACCAGTATGATGTAACAAGCCATTACCCTTGCTTCTGTACCAGTATGATGTAACAAGCCATTTCCCTTGCTGATATACCCATATGATGTGACAAGCCATGTGATTACCCTTGGTTGTACACAAATGTGGCAAGGCACTACCTTTGGTTTTCTTTAGTATCATCCCCCACGGCCAGCAGTTCGTCATCTGTGTCTTGACTCAGGTCCAGTGTCGGCTCTGGGGAGGAAGCCTCCGACGTCCTGTGAACAGACTCCGTGACGGACATCCTGTCCTGGTTGAGGTCCCTGCCTGCCTGGGCCCCTGATATGATGGCCTTCCACCTCTGGTATGTCCTGCTGCTGCTGGCTGTGTAGGCTCTTGTTTCTGAGTCAAAAAATGAAGGGGACATAGCCTTGTAGAAGGACATAGATTTGTAAGGCACATAATCTTGCAAAGGGACATAATCTGAAGTTTGAAGGTGTTTACAATCTATGGTGTTGAGATGAAATCTTACAGTTCAATTTAAGGGTGTTAGCAAAACAATGGGAAAACAGGACTGCAAATAAAATAATCTTAAAGTTAACTGGTGTGATCAGGCCGGGATTTACACATATCCATGACACCTCAGGCCAGAGGTCTGAAACCTGTGGCTCTTTGAGCTTTCTCATCTGGCTCTTGGATAATTAAATATATTGCTGAAATGTTTTTATTTTAAAATGTGTAAATTAAATTTGAATTTAGTTATACATTATGTCTGCTTCTGTGGTGTTATGGCTGCTTCTATGGTGTCACGGTTGATATAATCGGCCTCTACTAAAATTAATGTTATAAATGCCAATCAGATTTTTTAATAATTTTTTTTTTAAAGGGCAAAAATTCATGTGGCTCTTTAAATTTTTTAAACTAGATAAAAAATGTAAGATTTGTCTCTCTGCCATGAAAAGGTTTCTCGCCACTGTCCTAAGCCACGACACATAATAATGCACAACCCCACCCTCACTCCTCAAAAAGTTTATTTATAACTTCCAATTTAATGTTTAATAGGTTGGCTTTTTTTTATACAAAAAATCACTTAATACCATCTTTGTAAATCTTGGAACCACATTATATTTTCAATTCAAATCTAAACTACCACAGCACCACCAAATTACCACAGCATGATTTTATGTCCTTCTTTAAAATAATACGGAAAAATGTGTAAACATTTGGTTATTTCTTCTAAATATACTCCCATGGCCGCTGCACCCCTAGGCCATGGCCCAGGTTGGCCTAGTGGGAAAAACTGGCCCACAGTATGATTGGACAACACACTAATCCGATCCTCACCTGCAACTATACCTCTGCACTGCTGTATGGTGGGGGTGGTCATTTTGACAGGCTCCAGTGGCTTTAATCTGGTGGTAGATGACCAACATATTATTAAATGTGGTCACAACATCACATGTCAGCACATTCAGACAGTATCATTCAATCACAACATCACATGTCAGCACATTCAGACAGTATCATTCAATCACAACATCACATGTCAGCACATTCAGACAGTATCATTCAATCACAACATCACATGTCAGCACATTCAGACTGTATCATACAATCAATCATTATCAATATGAAAAAGATATGATTACAGTTTTGATGAAACTTTCAGCAAATTCACTATAGCATGTTTTTACAGCTCTCTTACCTCAACTGAAAATTTTTGCTAGCGGGATCTAACAGCCAATCAGGGCTAGCGGGCTCTAACAGCCAATCAGGGCTAGCGGGCTCTAACAGCCAATCAGGACTAGCAGGATCTAACAGCCAAGCAGGGCTAATCCCTCTGGCTTTTCCCAGAGAACACACAAATGATGTGTTTTTTGGGTTTTTTTTTTTTGGTAATTGGAAATAATTTTGTTCAAAAACAAAAAGAGGTTTACTGTTACTTATGGTATCGTTCGTACTCCTCATGGGAGGATAACCAAGGCTTCTACTCAAGTAGTAGCCCTTGAATTGAGCTGTAATGTGTTTAAAATGGAGGAGAGTTGCTCAATTCAGCCTCACTCTTTCGTCCTTGCCTCTCTGATCCAAAGGCAAGACTAAGTCAAGAAGATGGGAAATAGCCCAGTATGCAGTAGATGACCATCATTGTCTCTATGGTATTTTTTAATGGTTTTGCTGATGAAACATCTGGTTTATTTAGCAGTTATGAACAAACCTAGCTTTCAGAAGACGACCTTGAACATGGTGCACTTTTGGCGGCCTCTGATCTCTCAGGATTTTCCCGACAACATGAGTCGCAAGGGCTGTACGCTCAATGATGTCCTGGCCAGGCTGTACACTCACCTGGAATCATAGATCAGGGAAACAAATGTAAAAATTCACAGATAGTTGATGGTCTTATCATAAAACAGCAAATATAAATGCATTGGTAGCGGTGTATTTGTATTACCGATGCAAAAATATTAATAACTTTGTTTTCTAAATATGAAGTCAAACATTACCCTTGCTTGTATACTAATGTCCTTGCAGCTTTCTACCATATTATGTAATCATACATTACTTTCCTATCGCTTAATCGTGCAACTTTCAACATTCTCTCAAACATGCAGTAGAGGATTTTTATTGGAAAGCTATTTACTTAATTCTATGTTACCTGATGAGCTTTTAATGTCCTTAGCATCATTTCTTTTTTTACATTAATCATCTAAATGTTATATGGGCACATATTACATGGCCCAAACATTAACACACATTAAAATGCTATTTGTACTCCTAGATTTTTGCAGCTAGCAATACGAGACATACATGTGTTTTGGCAGGCTTGTTGGTGCTGTGCTTAAATGGCATCTTGACCTTAGAATTGGGTTTGGCAGGGTGCTGAACGGGTGATGTGTACGAACTAGCAGAATGTAATCTCAAGGGAGCAACCTTGGCACTGAAAGTGAAAGAAAGCCATAGAACAACTAGAACCGCAGTGCATAAATGACAGCCTAAACATTTTAACTCTGTCTCAACTCGCTTATTTCCTAACTCAAAAGTCTAAATTAATTAATTCATAAATTAAGTTCATATATTTCTAAAATATTTTTACTTTCATCTCTGTAATCTATTTATCCTTACAGTGTTTGTCCATCAGATAAATTTGAACGGTTCGATGCTAGTCCAGTTTTAGCTCTTGCAGACACAGACTCACAGCTGGACCTCACAAATGACCTATCTGAAATATGGCAGCAAAAAGAAAGCAATTTGAGAACTGAAACTAGAATAAAACAAATATAGTTTTACCACAATAAAAAATTTAATCACATTTAGAAGAAAAGCTAGAAGAATATAAGATTTTTAAAAGTATTTCTTCAGATATTAAACTATTGTTTCCTTATCATTGGCCAGACTTTTTTTCAGATATAAAAACTGAATAGAAAAATAGACCCAAAATACCATTCACATTATCAGTCTGTTACATACCTTACCAAGTACATCAAGGATTAAATAACTAAAGATAGTCAAAAGCTGTTTCTGTAGTATTTAATTGATATTTCCGTGTACCTTTCTTGGCCGACTCAGGGTTCCTCATAGCTCCGGGCTTGAGATCAATGGATAAGAATGTTGATCCTGGAAGCTGCCAAATTTAAACAGCGTTAAGTAGAAGTTTTCACTAATTTATAGCAACATAAGTTATTCTCTCAGACACCAGAGGTTATCAAAGAGGAAGCAAAGCATGGTCGATTATTTTGATGAAACCTGGAAACTGTTAGTCTCAATTAATAATCATCACCTCATGTTCTTTGATTGGCCTTGCCCGACTAGAGATAGAACGAATGATGGAGCTCCCAGCACTTGTTTTGGACCTCTGTGTGGCAGGGGCTGACTTCCAAGAACCAATGCTGAGTTCTGAACAAACACTTGCAGCATCTGTAAATAAAAAAAATTTGTGTTAAGAAATATTTAAGTAAGATTTATCTCAATTTCTATTTCATATAGTGAGATAATTTTTTAGTTATGTTGAAAAATAAATTGTTTAAGTATTTAATCAAATATGAAATAACTGTTATGCATTGAAACTGTACCTGAAGCATTATCCACTTGTATATCCGTATCCTTATCTCCATCTTGGTTTAAATCAATTCTGTTTTGTTCAGATCCATTATGCAGACAGCTAGTGCCTCCCTGTTCAAGCCTCTCAGAGCCTAATACAAACTTGTGTGGATCAGATGAGCTTGTGAGTTCTACATTACTCTCTGGCGGTTCCATCCCATTTGATGGAAGCAATATTTGTGAAGTTCAACCAGGACAGTTCATTGCTATTGACACAATTTTATGTTAAATATAAGTTCAGATTTGTGTTGTTTTTTTTCAATTGGCTGATGTAAAGCATGATGAAGCAACCACCTGATGCTTAAACCAAACAAAGTCCAAAAAATTATATAGTTTATTTCTTTAAAATGTGTTCAAGAGAGCAGCAATAGGCAATAAAACATGCCATTTGTGGTATATGTGCCTCTAATTTTCTATAATTATTGAGAAAGATACAACTGAAGACTCAATTTGTCAGGGGAAACAGTGTAAAAAAAAAATACCTCCCAGTTGGTGGTGTGGTAAAAGATCAAGTCTCTCTAGTCTCTAACAAAATAAGTTCAACATTTATTTTTTTAATTAATTTATGATCCTGGAGTAAATTTCTGAAGGAAATTAAATTATTTAAAAATTTTTAAATCTCTATCCAATTAATACAAAACAGGATCCATCAAAGCTGGATTAATTCAGTTGAAATAATGATAAACTGCTTTTTATATGTTCCTATGTAAGCATTACTATAATTTATAGTACTTTAATCAGAGTAAGGCCTCTACCATTTTTTAAAAATAAAAATAAATTATTAATTACTAACAGGGCTATATAAATAGAATGTCTTAGCTAAAGAGTGAAAAACTTGAAAAAAGCTTCTAATAATTCTTTAGGGTCTTATTTACCAAATGTAGAAATCACCTTGCACATCTTCTTGTCACAAATAGTAACCATGGTAACAAATGGCAGTGGAGAAATTTCAAAATTGAAACTTATTACATAAAAATGAACTAAGGAGCACCATGGGTCAAAAGATATTGAAAATCCCAAACTAACAGTGGCGTAGCGAGGCAGGTGCGGGGGGTGCGGACCGCACCGGGTGACACCATTTTAGGGGTGACACCCGATTGAAAAATTGCATATTTACAGGGCACACATTGCTCGCAAAAATCGAGATTCATAAAAGAATAACCGATCACACATATATTTTTCACAAATGTAACCAATCCAAATGCGTGCTTTATTAAAAGTTCAAGGTTGATGCTATACTGTGGACTTATTTTAACAAGAAAAAATCGATCATAGAAGTTTGGGGGGGTGACACCATGAGTTTACCGCACCGGGTGACACCAACCCTAGCTACGCCACTGCAAACTAATGAACATATTTTCTGCATGAAATGGAAATGGATATATAAAATATATCCTCAAAAATTTGCTCATTCTAAATCAAATTCATTATTTTTATCATGAGCAAATTTAGTAAATCAGATTTAAAATCTATTAAAATTACTATTTAAATAATAATGTTGATTTTTGCCTGTTGTGCTGTTACTTTTGATGTTGCTTTTGAATTGCTATGCAAATTAAATATCTATGTGTTCAAATATATATAATATATGTGTTGTTTTATTGTTGTTGTTTTTTTTACATAAGGCCCTTTTGTTATTAGAATTATATGACTATATAGATTATCATTTTATGCAAAAGCCCCACACTCAACTAGCTTAATCGCAACCCCGCCCTGATTAAGTGGCACAATTTTTAGGATGCCGCTTTTCCACCGCACAACTCTGATTTTTAAGTAGGCTAAATCAATGCATTTTCAAACTAGGAAGATTATGATTAGAATTAGAGTTAGAGGTAGACTTTCTCACTTGGTACTTTAACATACAGTACACAAGTAGTAGTAAGACTACCTAAGTTAAGGGTGAAATTTAGACTAGTTGATATTATGTGTTAAATTATTATGTCATCATGTATTTATTTTGTGAGGAGGCTGAGGACGTTTGTGCAAGTAACTTCTATTTACTTAAAATTTCACCAACTTTGAAACAAACCACTGGTCCATATTACATGAATATGATTTATGATGTATGTTATTATTAAAATAGATCAACAATGAATAAACGGTAAGGAGAGGTCTGCGTCTTTAACTTTGGTTGGGGGATGTTTAAAGACTAAAGACTCTTTAGAAATCTATTTTTTTTTAAAAGCGATTTAAAATTCAGTATTAGAATTAGACTATTTTTAGTTAATTATTACTGCCTGCATTTAATTAATAAAGAATACACGTAAGTTTACATGACAAAGTACGAAATGCGTTAAGAAATAATGTACGCACCTGAATTCCACTTTTACCACTTATCTCTTGCACTATGATGAATAATTAAGTTAAGACTACATAACATTAACTAACAGATTTGTTTAGACTAAGCCGACTTAATCATAACTTAATGTAGGCCTACTCAAAGACGGAAACGCATTCTTCGGTCAGACGTCAAGATATTGTTTATGGTAGTGATTTGGTCAGAAACAAGATATAAAATTACGCGAAAAAAATATAATCAGATTGATATTTCTTTTTAAAATGAAAGAACTATTGCTTTTTTAGTTATCAGTTACTTCAATTTATGTTAAAATTAAAAATATTATTTATTGTTTCACTATTAAAAATAGTTGAACATTAAACAAGAAAGCTTTAATTGTGTATTACATTTAGAGCACTTTTCTACACATAAGAGCTATTCAAGGGAAATAAAATTATAACATGTCAATCCTGTTATTGCCCTTTAACAATTGTTTGAGACCTTACTTAGTGACGTAGTGTACGGACACAGTCAATTAAATCTTACAATATCAAGATGAATAATATAAATTAAAAAAATTTTGAAATGAATATAAATTATCAGTGCAAGTGTATGATAAAATTTTTGTTATCTAGCATTTTTGTTTGTTTGTTGTTGTGTTGTTTTTTTATAATTGTGATGAAGAAAAGACAAATTATTGTGCAAGTCTTTATTATATTATGATAAATGATCATAAATGATTATGATTACATCTTCACACGATTATTAGTTGACTACTGTTTACATATATATAATTTATAAAAAAAAAAGACTTTCTATCAAAGACAAGTTAAAACGTGCTAAAACGAAAACGTAGAGAATAATTTAAAATTTCTTAAAATGCAACACGCCTATAAAATCTATGCTTAAGTCGAGATGAGAGGCCAAAGGATTCGAATTGAATATACAATAAACTTTAATGTTTTATTTCTATTAATTCTTGAAAATATTTTCTGCATAGACTTTATTTGCGTAATGCATTTTAAGAGATTTAAAATTATTTTCTCCTTTTTACTTGTTAAATCTTCTTTGATAGAAAATCTTTTTTAAAATTTATATTTTTAAAATAATTATTTTTTTATTTTTCAATTTTTGACAAAAGTAGAATTATTTTTAAACAATTAATGCAAACAAAATCCCGATTGAAGTGACTTAATCAAGGCATAAAACAGACCCGCACCTGGGGGGGAGGGGGGCCATGGCTCTTGTCAAGGACCCAAGGTAGATAGGGGCCCGCCCTTTTTCGAGTTTTTAAAATGTACGCACATGTTTGAAAACAAAAGGGGCCCGAAATCTGTCAGCTGTTTGGGGCCCAACAATTCCTAGGAGCGGCCCTGCATAAAACTATTTATTTTTAAAATATAGATCTTAGCTCACCCACCCAACCGTTCACTCAACCGTGAAGCAGACGCGGTCAACTACGATATTTTGAATGACAGTTTTCAAACCGCCTCCGTCATCCAGTCGTTCAGCAGGTGAACACTGCACGAGAAATCTTTAAAATGTCACAATGCAAACAAAAAATAACGCTCCATCCACACAACCACACACACACACACACGATGGGAATGCGTGTAAAGTGAAGGTCTTATTTAAGAACATGTGAATAGTTTAACCGTCATGAGGAGTGGTTGTATAATAGATTCAGATCCAGGTCGATGCGGCATCAAGGACTCACATATATTATAGATTTGGAACACCCTTCCTGTCACTCTCAGAAACAGCCAACACTGGAATCCTTCAAAACTGATTTGAAAACGCATCTCTTCGCAAAAACCTTCTGGGGGTGATGTTGTCTACATCTCTTCCAGCTAGCTATTATCTCTTAGATGTTTAGTGGCCTGTGTTGGTTATAGTTGTAAGGAATGAAAGACTTAGAATGGATATTCTCGTAGGTAGTTTTTTGTAATGTTGCGTTTTGTGTTTTAATGTGGTAAAATTTAGATTGTTTAATTTCTCTTTTTTTTTTTTTTTTTTTTTTTTTTTTAATTTTTTTTTTTTTTTTTTTTTTTTTTTTTTTTTTTTTTTTTTTTTGTAGTACTGATGAAGGCATTTGCCGAAACGTTTCAATTTGTATTCCGTGTAACCATAGTTGAAGCTAAAAAAAATATTTCTTTTATTTACACAAATTGTCTGTGTCTCGTTAATATACTTCATAGCTTTATCGCAAGTCCAACACTTTTTTTTATTGTGTGTGCAGAGACATTGTTATTGATTTATTTAAAAGGAACGATGTATGAAACGTTGCTGTTGAAGTTTCCCACGCTCAATGATCAATGACACCGGTTTTTGACTTGATCCCAAAGAAGACCAAGAAATGTGTTCCTGAAGATGTTGTTGGTGGCAACGGAGATGAGGAAATTGGAGGCGCCGTTCACACTCAACACCAGCTGCGTCGAAAGGTCCTGCTGCACCGAGTACATGGGGAACAGGGTCAACTGGGGTAGTACGGACGGCAACGACACGAACAGACACGCCACGGTATACACCGCACAAACAGACAGCAGCGTCCTGGTGGTGCGGGACGTCGACGACGTCAATTTTTTTCGTGAGTCGCGCCCCCTTCGTTGGCGCGAGCGTCATGGCCCTGCGCTTCCTGGCGCGGTATTTGATTCTGATCCCGATGGCGACACACCCAACGCTGACGATGGCGAAAGGAATGATGGTCAGTGTGTAAAACTTGTCCAGAACTTCGGAGAAGGACGGCTGGTGCCAGAAGTAGTCTGACCGTTGGACGAGGCCGACCGTGACGTTCCGGGCGTCGTCGACGGCGTACCCGAACTGGTACCACGATCTGGCGTAGAGCTGGAGACCAAAGCACAGCGCGTACACAACCATCACCGCGTACACGGTTCTCCTCGGCGTGACGATCCTCTGAAATTTCAAGGGAAAGAACACCGCGATAAACCGCTATCTAGCGTTATCAGTGTTGGTAATCCCACCGAGGTTGCCCCCCCTCCCCAGTCCAAGATGTCGGAGATCTGGTAGATATAAAAGCACGTTCTGGAGACGCCGTCGGAAAACACGAAACCCTCGCGTCCCCCCCTCCCCCCCCCCCCCCCCCCCCCCCCCCGACCGGTACAGCAACTTAAAGACGCTGTTGGAGCCCAGCATAAACGAGATGTCGGCCACGGCGAGGGCAACCAGCAGGATGTTGGAGCTCCTCTTCGCTCCTTGTTGGAGCAGGACGATGACGCTGAAGCAGTTCCCAACCACGCTGAGAACGGCCACGATGGGGGTGAGTACAAAAACGATGACCCAGTTAATGAAGTGAACCAGCTCGGCGTCCTGGCTCAGTGAGAGTTGCGTGGTGCTGGTGTCCACGTCGTGTGTGATCGTGATCATCATGAACTTCTCAAAAGCGGGATAACGTTTTTTTTAAATGAACGGATCTTTGGTGTCACCCCTGTTAAATTTCTAAGGTGACTTAATTTTGTACGTAAATGAATTTGCGTTCAGTTCGTACGCATTCAATCGAGACACAACAGGGGGAGCAATCGTTGCTCACAATTTAAAAAAAAAAAAACACGAGTGATCTCCTTTGAAATTTCAACTAAAATTTAATTCCTTGGGTTTCCTTTATAATTATATTTTTATAAAATGTAGAAAACGTCAATTTTAAGTACAACATGAAACAAATATTGATAGGTTCATTTCAAGTATTAACAAACTTTTTAAGAGTGTTTCTACATTTTAATTGTTTTATTAGTTAATTGTCTTTCTCGTTAAATCTAATGTGCTTCAATACACTGTTGTCTTTTTAATCACTAACAGCTGCTGTATTTTAACGGGCCAATGGTAGATCGCCTAGGCTCCCCCCCCCCGCCCCTTCTGTAGCGAGGGTGATACTGCCTGCTTATTTGCCCTTTAAACATCATGCGATTGTATCACCATCTTCATGGAATGCCAAGAAAAAATGACTGTTTCTTTTTTCAGTATAATGTTTTTTAATTGTTTTTTTTTAAAATATTCTTGTTTCAATTCAATTCGTTGAAAAATGGATGTACGACAGACTACCAGCCACCAGGATAGTACATCTTTCAACACGGGCTAAGAGATATCATCACATATTTGAATGATTGTATACATTTTAATATACCACATAGAATAACCACAGCTGAGACACGCAGGCTTGTCCGAAAGAGCAACATTAGGTCATCGTCTGAAGCAACTATTCCATGCCCACGGTGTCATAGATTATTCCGAGCAAGGATCGGTCTATCAAGCCACCTAAGAGCTCACCGTAATCCCCCCCCCCCCTAACCGGATGATTCGATGGTCCTTGTCGACTTCGACGGACAAGGTTATTCCGAGCAAGGATCGGTCTATCAAGCCACCTAAGAGCTCACCGTAACCCCCCCCCCCCCTAACCGGATGATTCGATGGTCCTTGTCGACTTCGACGGACGAACAACAACACATTTTAATATAGCTCGACGAAAGAAAAGAATAACAATGATTACAGCTCACTTCAAATGTCTTTTCAATCAATGCTGTTGTTTGTGAGTAAACGATTATTTCCCTAATTAAAAAGTCATATATCTAAATGTACGTTCTTGGGTGAATTCATAATCATCTATAATTTAACCAATAATTGTGCCTCGGGTTAGTTATCAGTCAAGATGATACCTTCAGACAAATCAAGTTATCTAAGTCAAATTGATATTTTCAGAAAAATCAGTTGCCTTTTTTTCCATCCCGATACTGAGTATATAATAACATACAACATACAACATACTGTAGTTTAATAATAAGGAGAAATGTTTACCAGAGTTCTTTCCAAACCATCGCCTAGTCATCACTTGCTATTTAGCTACAGACGATTGCAGTTATTTTTTGTTAACATGACAGGGCAGACACTAACACCTGTAAAGACAGCCGTGATTCTGTAATCGATTTCACTTCGAGATGGATCTGTAATCTGTATGTGGATATCACCACAGCCAAGCAAAAGAAGTTCGAAAAAAGCATAGTTCCGGTAAATGTAGGAATTCGTAGTCATTTATTGTTCTAAACTTTATAATGCATCATTGTATCATGCCCAACCTTTCATTATGGATTTGTGGGGACAACAACAATAACAACAACAACAACAAAAAAAAGGGGGGGGGGGGTCTGTGGGATGAAAGCGTTTCAAACTGGTTGGAAATAACATAATTCTGGCGGGGATCGATTTAGTCTAAGTGTTCATGGGATACGTACCCGTTTAAACGTATAACTCACGTATAATGGAATTTCTATTCAAATGTGGATAAGTGAAGAACTTCCCAGTCATTTATTGTTCTAAACTTTATAATGCATCATTGTATCATGCCCAACCTTTCATTATGGAGTTGTGGGGACAACAACAATAACAACAACAACAACAAAAAAAAGGGGGGGGGGTCTGTGGGATGAAAGCGTTTCAAACTGGTTGGAAATAACATAATTCTGGCGGGGATCGATTTAGTCTAAGTGTTCATGGGATACGTACACGTTTAAACGTATAACTCACGTATAATGGAATTTCTATTCACATGTGGATAAGTGAAGAACTTCCCCTATGCCCTGTTCTTGAATGGCTTTTTTTTTTTGGCGTCGCTTTTCTGCATTGGCTGATGGTGTCCTTAACAAATGTTCAAAAAGCAATGTGGGACATTGTTGATTAGGATAGCGAGGTCGTGGATGATTCTTGTCAATGCTTTAGCCATTCTTCGATGACTGTGAGCGGATGTGAGTTTCAAAGCCATGGCGAACTCTGAAACGTTGGCCGCCAAACGTCTCTCGTCGCGGCGAGATGGCAAGGGGAAAGAATTCAGCTTTGGTGAGAACTTCGAGTGTAATCAAGGTAGGTGATTAAGACAGAGTAATTTCCAAAAATTTAAAATTGCAATCGTCGTAACTTGGACAAAGACTTTAAAAAAAATATATTAATAAGGTAAAATGTTTAAAAAAACAAGTACCACAAGAAGAACGTGCCAATTATGACGGACGACATGTGACCATGACACAGACGTGACACACGGCACTGGGTGACATCGCTTGACGCTAGTGAAACGTTTTTATTTGTCGTCGGTCGTTGCACATTTTCGATGACAGCTTGTGAGTATTTTGTTTTGTATATTACCAGTGCGCTTGGCCCGTGACCTTCAATGGCATTCAATAGTTGGCTGTTTGGTTGTTCCAGAGTTCAGGAGGGAGGGAGGGAGGGGGGAGAAGGGGCGGATGAGTCATAATAGGATGCCGACAAGTAGAAAACATGAGATTAAGTACATCAGCATTGAAACAAATATTGATTGATTCGTCTAGGGTCATTTCAAATGCTGACAGATTTTAGGCGTGCTTCTTACATTTTTTCATTGGTTCTGTGAGTTCACTGAGGGGGACCAAAGCTTGAAACATGATGCCATGGACGCCATAGACGCCATAGACGCCATAGACGCAATAGACGCCGTAGACGCCATAGACGCCGTAGTTAAATTCATGTTTAGATGTTGAAAACGTCGATGCATTAAAAAAACAAACAAAAAACTATCTGTTAATAAATGTGTGCGTGACGTACTACACACGTGACCCGTGTCATACACAGGCGACCACCAAGTGCGTTTTCAAATTCGTTTGACGAAGATTGTGCGTGAGTATTAAACAAACAATGTAAATTATAATTATAAGTGCTATTGTTAAATTTTAGTTGATCCATCTTTTTATTTTTAAATAAAAGCAATGTCTTTAAAGGAACAGTTTTTTCTGAATGCTACATTTAGCCAATCGCAGGCTAATTAAAATAAAGATTTGTATATAAAAATTCTTTTTTTTCCCCATTATGCTGAAGATCTGGGAACTTTTAAGCCACTCAAAAGTGTCTAAAAATGGTGTAGATCATTCAAATAGCATGTGATTTCTATCAGCCCATTGATTGGTCCACGTGGTGACATCACGTCATGCAAGATTCACTTTGTTCCTACACGACTTACCCCAAATGTCTTGAAGGCGCATGCCCAAGTACTCGGTGTGTTTTAGAATCAATGATGAGGGAAATTTTCCCAAAACTGTTTTTTTGCATTTTTGCACAAAACAAGCTATCAACAAGGTGTGTCAGAATAAGGACACACGGTAGTCGTTGTCAAAAGTTGTGTTGCTATTTTATCGCCCTATCTATTATGCACATTCCCCAAGTCTGCTGCTACACGATAATTGAATGCTATCTAGAACTTTATCATGCGTCTTCGTTTCCAAAAAATATGTTATGCCATAACTTTATTGAACACATTTTACTTTTATTTTGAAGTGCACACGATTGATTCCTTACGCAGTCGCATGGTTCTATTCCGCTGTGACGTGGCCCGAGCAAACTTCTGACGTGTCCACAACCAACGGTCGGACAATGTCTGGGACTCGAACGTGCTCCCACTCGCCGGGGAACCTGGTGCCGTCTGACCTGTTGCACTGCATGGAGAGCGGCGAGGTGCTGTACAGATCCTCCAGGAGCCGGACATTCAGGGGAGACCACTCAATGCTTTCATAGTTTGCCCTGTCACCCGCCTCTGGAGACACCTTTGAATTCTCGAATCTGAGGGGAATTGGAAAAAAAAAATAATAATGATGATGATGACGTCACTCGTGTGTTGTCAAGACACAAATTCTTGGTGTAACTCTCGAGGCAAATGTTTTAGGATGACGCCGTGGGCTAAAAATAGAATGATTCACATGTTCTAGCGAGCGAGAGTTCTACGTTACGTGAATGAGATAACTATGAATGGTATGTCTCATTGAATATCTATGAATAATGGGGCAAAAAATGTGCAAGAAATCAATTTGAGTACAAGTGTTTCAATTTTAAACTAAGTACCCTGAAAACAGGTTACTTTTGTTTCAATTTATTTGTGTCCATGACCTTCTTAGCTCATCGAATTATTTTAAAAAAAAATTTAGAACAATGTGTAGATATTAGTGATTGTAAAAAAAAAAGTAATAATAATCCTTTCAAACTTGTTTGTTCACTGGTGAAATGAAAGATGGTAACTAGTTACTATTTTTGTGAGCTTGGCTTGCAGCTTAGGGGTACAACGATACAACTGAGAATTTGGTTTAAAAGTTGTTCCATGACGTCACCTGTTGAGCAAAAAGAAAAATGTGTGAAGCGAATCAGTCCTGACTGAGCTCTTGCAGACTTCAAGGTCAGACCTGGGGTAGTAGTGGACGTAGTTGAGACACATCTCATCTGTTATGGAGAAGCCGCCCTGGAAAGAAAAAAAAAAGAGAATCTTATTTCTAGGGTTAGTGCCACTCGTGGCGAGTCAATCGTTTTGCCTCCCTCCACCCCCCCACCCCCCCCCACACTTTTTTCCACGAAAAAAAATCTATGCAGTTGGCCGAAAATTCTGCACCTCAATAAAAGGTAAAAAGTGCCGCTTGGGGGGGGGGGCAGACCGCCCCCTTCTGCACCCTTTTCCTACACCCCTACTTAATAACCAGGGGAAATAATCCAAATCATAGTAAAAATGGCAAATAGTCTATTTTTAATTAATATTAGAAAATAACCGATACCAATAGTAATAGTTGCACACGCTGACCCACACGCTGACCCACACGCTGACCCACACGCTGACCCACACGCTGACCCACACGCTGACCCACACGCTGACCCACACGCTGACCCACACGCTGACCCACACGCTGACCCACACGCTGACCCACACGCTGACCCACACGCTGACCCACACGCTGACCCACACGCTGACCCACACGCTGACCCACACGCTGACCCACACGCTGACCCACACGCTGACCCACACGCTGACCCACACGCTGACCCACACGCTGACCCACACGCTGACCCACACGCTGACCCACACGCTGACCCACACGCTGACCCACACGCTGACCCACACGCTGACCCACACGCTGACCCACACGCTGACCCACACGCTGACCCACACGCTGACCCACACGCTGACCCACACGCTGACCCACACGCTGACCCACACGCTGACCCACACGCTGACCCACACGCTGACCCACACGCTGACCCACACGCTGACCCACACGCTGACCCACACGCTGACCCACACGCTGACCCACACGCTGACCCACACGCTGACCCACACGCNGACCCACAGCCACAGTACAGTTAGTTGAACACGCTGACCCACAGCCACAGTACAGTTAGTTGAACACGCTGACCCACAGCCACAGTACAGTTAGTTGAACACGCTGACCCACAGCCACAGTACAGTTAGTTGAACACGCTGACCCACAGCCACAGTACAGTTAGTTGAACACGCTGACCCACAGCCACAGTACAGTTGACTGTTTAAATTCCATGAAATTGCAAGCATGTTTCTATCTAAACATCAGATTTTAACTAAACAATAATTATTGTGAAGGCTAGTTATTCAAAGAAATGCGGATCTAAGAATATACGAAACTATCGCTAAAGACATGAAAACATTCTGGCTCACTTACAACTGTAGCCTTTGACCTCTTCGTTGTGTCGTACTCGCACGTGGTTATCAGCACGTCGCCCTGGATACATGTAAACAAACATTTTTACAAACCTGGATTGGATTTTGTGATCTATAAATGTATAAGAATTTACCCCAACTGATGCATTTTAAATTAAAACACCAAGAAAACCACTGTTCAGTTTAGCAGCCGCCATGTTGTCTACGCCATTGTCTGCAACCACTGCCAGATGTCGAACATAGGGGAGACAGGACGCCGACTCTCGGACGGGTGTACCGAACACCTCCGTGACATTACGCAAGATACAAATTGCCCCGTCTCCAAACACTTCAATAGTAGCGACTACCAGGGCAAGGTGGACTTTTTTCAATATGTTGGATCGTAGCTAGCACGAACACACCCAGCCGGGTGAATTGGGAACACAAGCTTATCCTGATCTATGGCGCACCAACACCCCATGGTATGAACGTCATGCCTCTTTTCACAACTTGAACCTAGCTCCCCCCCTCCACGTCACGACCTATCGCAGTGAACTTACTTCTCCCCTTTTCTTTCCGGCTTCCCTATTTAATCTCTCACCCACTTACTTTCTGTCACAATTCATTTGCTGCCCTCTCGGATACTACTTCTAAACTAAGTGCTATTTTTATTATTAATTTTATTCTGCTTTTTCTGTTGTTTTGTTCACTGACGAAGGCTTCCTGCCGACACGCTCGTTGTTTTGTTGCGTTCTTTTTTCAGGTTTAACCTTACTTTGTTTTACTAATTTCATATTGGTTTTTTTACAAGGATATTATAGGTTCTTTTGAAGAAGAAATGGAAAGGACTGGTCCTGTTGAAATCAAGTGGTTGGGATCTTTTGTTTCATGGTATTTTTCTTGACTGCAATATTGTTACAAAGTGGCTATTCGGACCCGGGTCCGAGAAATGAAAGGTTGGGATTAACTTTTTAAAAAAAAAAAAATTTTGTTAGGTTGTAAGACAAAATTTTGGTATCACATGAAAGATAATTGAATGGACTGAGTGTTTGTAAACTTACTTCTTCAGTTTCACTAAAACTACCACATAAACTGTTTTTTAAACAAATTTTTTTGAAGGGGGGGGGGGGAGTCAGGTAAGGTTTATAAGTCAATCGGGCATTGAATTCTTCCCCCCCCCCACCCCGACATCTGTCAGTCACGCCCCTGCTTTTTCAATAGCAACCCACCGGGATTTTTAACTTTCTTTTTTAATTTTCATAAAACTAACACATAAACTGTTTTTTTAAAAAAATTTTTTGGAGGGGGGGGGGGGAGTCAGGTAAGGTTTATAAGTCAATCGGGCATTGAATTCTTCCCCCCCCCCAACCCGACATCTGTCAGTCACGCCCCTGCTTTTTCAATAGCAACCCACCGGGAGGACGTGGTGCGGTTGCGGCAGCCTCCTGATCTCCTGGAAGTGGGGGCTGTAGTGGTTGTCCCGGTTGACTTCCGGAAGCTCCGCGCCATCCCGCGCGTGCTTGGTGTACACGCGGCGCCCCGTCAGGTGAGTGTGGAGCTGGGAGGCGAACACGTGGATGCCGGCAGGTGGTAAGCTCTGTCGACGAGATACCAGGGGGGTTGTGGGAGGGGGGAGGTGTAATGAAAGTGTAATAAACTCCGAACGTGAGATTTAAGAGGTGAGTGAGATTTTAGTGTGAGTGTTATCAAACTCCTGTGTGTACTAGATTGGTTAATTCATCAAGTTCTTTCACACGTTGTAATACGTCGTACTAGCACTGAATCAGCTCAAATCATAATAAATGCAACTTTAATATTTAATACAAATTCACAGACTGTAAATTTCTTACACACACGTATACTGCTGCTCAATACCTGAGAGAAATAAAACACATCCTTCTTCTACAAAAAGTTCCTTCCACGACTGACCACCAATCAACACGTACGTCACAAAACAGACTAGATCTAAGCAATACGTCATAATAACAACAAAAAATACGTCACCAAGTCAAGCGCGGGAACTGCGTTCACTAACTCATTAATCTCTAACAAAAAAACACACCGCGCGTAATCAAACGTAATATCTAGTCGCAACAATTATTACTGAACTTCCATGATTGACAAGCGTACACAGTTACCGTTGAGCCGCTCACCATTTGTGTACATTTGTGTACGCAGTAACCGCTCAGCTTGAAGTCCCGCTGTCCGGGCGGCACGGCCATCTTGTTGACGTACTCCAGTCCGAGCTCCATGATCCCCGCGTCATACTTCCGGAGTTGTGACGTCACGTGGAAGCGGATCCCGGACGAGTCCATTCGACCTTTCACGGCGGGGGTGATGGAATTGTAAAGAACGGGGTGAGAGAGGAGGGCGGTCAAATTTTTTTAAGACATGGAAATAAGGCGCTCAACTGTATTCTCTATGTCAGTGGTTCTCAACCTTCCTAATCCCTCGACCTTTCAATACAGTTCCTTATGTTGTGATGACCCCCAACATAAAATTATATTCATTGCTACTTCATAAATATGGGTTTTCCGATGGTCTTAAGCGACCCCTGTGTAAGGGTCGTTCGGAACCCCCCCCCAACCCACAAAGGGGTCAAGACCCACAGATTGAAAACCGCTGCTCTTTGTCCTTAATAGACATAGCACGCCAAACAATGTCGGCGCCAATGCGTGTTCTTCCCATCTACTAAAGCTACTTGACTAAACATGCATTCAAGTAGCGCACTTTATTTTGCGCGCCACATATTGAACACGGAATTAAAGCCATACATACATACGACTTAGAGGATTATTATGTGTGATGGTAAACGTGTATTAACATTGACGATTGTTACATAAAAATAAGCATTGTCAGGTGTAAACAATGCTATGACATTATTGACAGGTGCACACAATGCTATGACATCATTGACAGGTGCACACAATGCTATGGCATCATTGACAGGTGCAAGCAATGCTATGACATCATTGACAGATGCAAGCAATGCTATGACATCATTGACAGGTGCAAACAATGCTATGACATCATTGACAGGTGCAAAAATGATATGACATCATCGACAGGTGCAAATTACGATATTCCACAACGGCAAGCACATACCAGATTTCTTCTGTGGGTTGTTGTAGTGGACCTCAAGCAAGGCAAAGCGCGAGAACCCCTGGCCTCCCACGGGGACCCCTGCCTCCTCGGGGTATATCATCGCCTGGCAGCCGTGCCAACATGCGGAGAGACAATGTAAAACATGCAGAGAGACAGTGTAAAACAGGCGGAGAGACAGTGTAAAACAGGCGGAGAGACAGTGTAAAACAGGCGGAGAGGCAGTGTAAAACAGGCGGAGAGACAGTGTAAAACATGGACATTACACCTCAGACAAGAACTTTAAAACATTAACTACAACACAATACTCCACAGCTGTTAAAGGCAATTTTTTAGCGTTACATAATATAAAGAACTATACTGCAGATTGTTTTCTGAAGATAAGGATGTGATTTAATTGCACTTGTCTCATATCTGTTGCGATCACCAAAGTGTCTCTATCGATTCGAAGAATTTTAAGTTAAATACTATTTCTGATAATTAAATGAATTGACTAATTATAAGAGTCTTCTGAATTTTTTTTTTTTGTTTTTTTGTCAGAGACTAGCGCCTAATTCTTATTCTTTTCTCTCATTTTTTAGATAAAATACGTAAATATATATATTATGTAAATACTGCTATAAATGTTTTGTTTGTGTGTGTGTGTGTGCTGATTAAGGCATTCGCCCAAAGTCAACATTTCTATTCTGTATCATCTTTATTAAAGCTGTTTTTAACTGTTTTTTATTTACACACAAGTTTTGTACCTAATTAATCTGATAATTAAGCCCAATAAAGTCATACATTTCCCAAATGTTTTGCCTTCCAACACCAAATTCAACCTTAAAATTCCATGGATTTAGCCCCCACTTCTCCAAACTATCGCCCTTTCCGGGCCAAATGTTAATCAAAGTTTTGACAAACCGTGACCATCATGGAGCACGGCTTGATTGTTTTATGACACTTGCCTGGAGGTCAACTTGACGTCTGAGACACACAGCCGAAACTCACCTCCGCCCCCATGGCCCACGCGCCGATGACCTTCCTGCACACCTCCAGGCCTTCGGGCTTCCCTTCAGCTATGCCGGGCCCATTGTAGTACGGGACGCCGTGACCTGCTGGGACAGTGGGACTCAGTGTTACCTGGTATGCACTTATTGCACTGTTATCACTCGAGTGTTTGAACTACAACAAAAGGACAAGGCTTACATGAAGGCTATAGTGACGTAGGAAAGGGGGGGGAGGGTGGACGAGGGCAGCCACACATACACTTTTAGGAGACCGTAAAAAAAAAAAAGACGAAGGAGATGAAGGGATAAAAATAAAAGACAAAAATATCCATCAATAAATATATTGATCAAGTATAAACTACAATTAGATCCGTTAATAGATATATTGATCATGTACAAACTACAATAGACCCAATAATAGATATATTTTGGTCATGTAAAAACTACAACAGACCCAATAATAGATATATTGATCATGTACAATCCAAGCCCATTTGGACTTTCCAAGTCTAAGTGTAGTCGATTTTTTTTTAAAAGGGGAGATAGTCCAAGGTATTTGTTTTTTTAATCTCATTTTAAATATCATTCATTATAACTAGAAATATGACATTTTCGAAGAGAAGTATAAAACACAAACATCATTAAACCAAAACATAATTAGTATAAAACAAAATGTTGTGTTTTTTTTTTAAATTGTTTCTTATAACGTCAGAAACATCTTTCTATCCTTTTTTTATTTTAATGGGTTTGAAAGTTTTCAATAAACAAAAACGAGAAAAACCCACAATGCAATTACAAAATCTATTTATAACTCATCTTTGTTTGTTTAGGGGAGACAGTATGAACTCAGAAAAAGACGTTTATGATGTGGGAAGCATGGCCGTGGGGTTACTTCGGAGCTATATCTGCCCGCCGTACTGATATCAGTCCAATTACGGACAGTCAGTCATTACTACAGTGGGGTCTAAATCTCACTGGACCCTTGGCGCGAACTTTCCATTTTATTATTTTGCTTTTCTATTTGTATTTGTATTAATTATTTTTCAAATAATATTTTTACATATGTAATTTTTTCATAAAAAATATGGGACCACAATTTTTCACAAAAAATAAAAGAAATTGGAAAATGATTTTTTTTCCCCCACTAATCTATCTTAGTAGGGAACTGGGAAGAAATTAACACTATCAAGGTAATGAAAGCGGACAACAAACATGAACTGCAGCTTGGATACCTTAGCGAATAAAAATACTATGTGTAGACTTATAAGCGACAAGGCCAGTACGACTTTCTCAAGGTTGTTGTTTATTTTTCAAGAGGAGACAGTTCAAGATATATTTTAGAAAAGTAATTTGAAACCAAATGGCCATCGCCGTAAATAGAAATCAAATAAATTCAAAGACAAAATAGAAAGCAATCAAAATTGTAACCAATAAAAAAAACAACAATTTCTTAACTATAAAACAAAAATACTTTTTTTTTAAATTTCTTATAACGTCATCAAATTTTTTTCTGTCCTTTTTAAATTTCTCTGAGCTTTTAAGGCTTCAAAAAAAAAATTTTTTTTTTTTAAAATAAAGACAGACAAAAGCGAAAACCTGCAGTGAAGTCAAAAAATCTATTTATAACTCAGCTTTGTTTGTCTAGCGGATACAATAATATGAGCTCTGAGAAGGACGTTATGTTGTGGGAAGCATGGCCGTGGGGTTACTTCGAAGCTACATCTGTCCGGCAACGGACAGTCAGCCATTTCTACAGTGGGGTGCACATCTCACTGAACCCTTGGCGCAACATTTCCATTTTTTTTTTTTGGATGAATTTCTTTTTTAATGTTTAATTAATTGGAATGGTGAAAAAAGTTATCTATAATAAAAAGAATACGAAAATCTACTGAACATTTTTGTGACAATCTTCATAAAGTCAATACTGATCATAAATTATTGAGACAAAAAAGAAAACGCAAACATCATTATCACAAACAAAATATCTTAACTACAAAACCAAATAAGAACAATTCAATAGTTTCTTATAACGTCATAAAATTCTTTCTTTCATTTTTTCATTGATCTGAGTTTTGACCGTGTCTAAAAAAGAAAAGAAGTCAACCCACAATGCAATTTAAAAAAAATCATCTATTTATAACTCAGCTTTCTTTGTCCAGCAGAGACAATATGAGCTCTGAGAAGGACGTTATGTTGTGGGAAGCATGGCCGTGGGGTTACTTCGAAGCTACATCTGTCCGGCAACGGACAGTCAGCCATTTCTACAGTGGGGTGTAAATCTCACTGAACCCTTGGCGCAACATTTCCACTTTAATTTTTTTTATTTTGTTTTTGATATATTATATTTTTAATATTTAATTAATGGGTATGGTGAAAAGGTTATCTATAATAACAACAAAAAAAAAAAAAAAACGAAAATCTACTGTCCGTATTAGTGACTAACCTAATAAAGCCACTACTGATCTTAAATCATTTTGCTTTTGGCTTGATACTTATTTGTAAATAATGGTTTCATAAAATATTGATGACATGAATCTATATCTATTAGAGACTTTTATTTGTAATGCTTCAAAAACAAATTGTTCCATCAAATTAAACTACGATTTCAACACAAATTTCTGTAATACACTATGCACACATTTTGTCTTAATGTGAACTTTGAGCGTAAATTGGACTTATATAATATAATTGCAAATCAATTTTAAAATCTTCTCATTTTTTAAACATCTTATACATTTTAAACACAGCTACAAATCATTTTTCATAAACAAATATGCCCCATTTCGCCTTTTAATTCTAAAAAAAATGAAGTAAACAGAATAATTATGTCGTCCCCTAGATCAATTGAATATAAACTGTTAAGAATGTGACTATATCAAGGTAATGATAACGTAAAACAAAAATTAAATCAAGCTTGGCTACCTTACATACCAAACAAGTCTAGACATAGACTTTATAAGGGACAAGCGCAATCAGACTTTCTCAACTGTTGTCGGTTTTTTAAGGGGAGATAGTTCAAGATATATTTAAAAGTAATTTCAATCTAAATAGCAATCATTGCAACTAGAAATCATAAAGTTTCAAAGACTAAAGTAAAAAAAAATCAAATTTGTTTCCAAAAAAAAATAATAATAATAATTTCAACTAAAAAACATAATAATGAAAAAAACAAAAAAGTTTCTTATAACTTCATCAAATTTTGCTGTCCTTTTTTAAAATTTGTTAAGACTTTTGACCTTTTCTAAAAAAAAAAAAAATAATGACAAAACCCACAATGCAATTACAAAATCTATTTATAACTCATCTTTGTTTGTTTAGGGGAGACAGTATGAACTCAGAAAAAGACGCCTGTGATGTGGAAAGCATGGCTGTGGGGTTACTTCGGAGCTATCTATATCTGCCCGCCGTCCTGATATCATATTTGTTAAGACTATTGACCTTTTCTAAAAAAAAAAAAAATAATGACAAAACCCACAATGCAATTACAAAATCTATTTATAACTCATCTTTGTTTGTTTAGGGGAGACAGTATGAACTCAGAAAAAGACGACTGTGATGTGGAAAGCATGGCTGTGGGGTTACTTCGGAGCTATCTATATCTGCCCGCCGTACTGATATCAGTCCAATTACGGACAGTCAGTCATTACTACAGTGGGGTGTAAATCTCACTGGACCCTTGGCGCGAACTTTCCATTTTATTATTTTTACGTTATATTTGTATTTGTATTAATTGTATGTCAAATGTTCAAATAATATTTTATTGAAAGTAAGTCTTAATTATTGATTCATTAAATAAGGTGTATTACTAGTGACTGAAAATTTATGTTTAGAAATTTTTGTAAAATATATATAGACAGTTCTAGATAAAAATATACAATTTAAACAAAAAACATTTTTTTAAAATCAAGTACGAAATGAAACCAACAAAAATTAAAAATTAGAATTTCTTAAAAAGCATCATGCAAAGAAAGACTGTGCAGAAGTGCAGATTTGCACTACATGAAGCCAAAGAAAGACTGTCCATATGAGCACTAGATGAAGCCAAAGAAAGACTGCAGAAGTGCATATTAGCACTTCATGTCGCCAAAGGATTCGAATGGAATGTTGACATAATTTAAATGTTTTATTTTCATTAATTTTCTGCCCCACCCCCCACACCCACTTTTTCCCCACCATTCACTGAACGAAGCAGACGCGATGTCGACACAACTCATATGCGACCTTTCAGGTTACCGTGAGACAGATGATGAACCGAGCAAGCTCAACCCGGGGGCAGTCTTTCGGGTATTTTGAGAAAATTCTCAGTGGGTCCAAGCATTACAACAACAAAAAAAAAGAGTTAATTTCTCATTTTCTATAACATATGCTGGTCTTCAAACAATAGGCCTAGAGACAGTCCTACACATTACCTGCTACACCTACCTACCGGTCTTTAGATAATAATCCTACAGGCAGCCCAACAGACTTTACTACACCATACCAGTAGCTTTGTATTGATTAATGTAATAGTAGCCTTCCCCTAATATAAAACCTGTGGAGATTTGTCGGGGTGGAGGGGGGGAGGAGGGTGGAAAAGGAAGAAGGACACACCAGATAAAATATTATATATTAGAGAAATTGTGTGTACTGTGTAGCAATAAAAAATTATAATATGCCTAAAAAGTATATTGATTTTTTAATGAGAAAAATAGGTGTTCTCGATTGTGCTTCCCATTCCACCACTCAACAGCTTGGTCGTGGAAACCCAAAGTCCCGTGGAGGGCCGCCATGAAAAATGCCATTCGAAAATCTTATTGCGCTTTGCGGGAAACCAAATCTGGTTACTACACATATCTGTATGTTATGAGAGGTAAGTTGGCCAACAGCGAACATAACGGATCGTGTGTAAAACGAGGCTGACCTTTTTGGACCTGACAGTGGAAGACTTCCATGTGGTGGACGAGGTCACCGCTTCCCTCCGCCACGATCCCCTCGTACTGCAATAGAAAGTTGATGCAAATGATTCCAAAATTTGGTCAATGAATATGCAATGGTTATTGTGGTCTTTAGGAGACATTACGGGGGTCTTTATAGAAATAGACATAGACCTCATTATCTTTATAGAAATACTTAGACTGGAGCAAAGGTGCATAAGACATAGACCTCATTATCTTTATAGAAATACTTAGACTGGAGCAAAGGTGCATAAGACATAGACCTCATTATCTTTATAGAAATACTTAAACTGGAGCAAAGGTGCATAAGACATAGACCTCATTATCTTTATAGAAATAATTAGGCTGTGATCAAAAGTACATAACACATTATCCCCACCATTATCCGAAAATCTGAACTCTCGACCCCCACCCACACCCCAAGGATCCCACTCACCTGTATGATGTGGTGGGGTGATGGCATGTCCGGTAAGATGGTAGTGTGCCACCAGTAGGTCGTCTCCTCGGCTGGCACCAACACCTGGAAATATTTTGTGAAATCGACTCGTGGTTTCGGAAATTGTGGCGTGGGGTGCTATGGCGCCCCCTTGCGTGATCACGTGACGAGACGAGCCATTCTACTGCGCGCCTAATCGCGTGTTAGTCAATATGCTAGCTGTCTAGGGATTACCTGGTGATGTGTTAGTCAATATGCTAGATGTCCGGGGATTACCTGGTGATGTGTTAGTCAATATGCTAGATGTCCGGGGATTCCCTGGTGATGTGTTAGTCAATATGTTAGATGTTCGGGGATTACCTGGTGATGTGTTAGTCAATATGCTGGATGTCCGGGGATTACCTGGTGATGTGTTAGTCAATATGCTAGATGTCCGGGGATTACCTGGTGATGTGTTAGTCAATATGCTACATGTCCGGGGATTCCCTAGTGATGTGTTAGTCAATATGCTAGATGTCCGGGGATTCCCTGATGACGTTTTAGTCAATATGCTAGATGTCCAGGGATTCCCTGATGGCGTGTTAGTCAATATGCGAGATGTCCGGGGATTCCCTGATCATTAATTAAGTGAACCCCATGAAATCGGCTGGTTTATTATATTATTTCAAAAAGGGCCTTTATTTAAAGTAGCCCCTAACTCATTGCGTATGATGACGTCAGCACGCTACATCCGGCTGCCACAGCGGTGGACCTGACACAACACAGTTTAGTTCACGACACAAACTTCTTCTGTTATGTTTAGTAAACATTCAAAATATCCCTGGGGAGATGAAGGACCCCCCCCACCCCCGAAATCGCCCTTGTTTCCTTTAACCGGATCCGATACTGATGATTTTAAATGACCTACCACCTCCCTTACTTTTCAAATAATCTGACACCCTGGCCTTGCATTCTCTGGCTCCTCTCAAACTTCCGCTTACACTAGATTGGTTAATTTATCAAGTTCTTTTTTTACGTTGTGATACGTCGTACTGGCATGGCACCGAATTAACTCAAGTCCTTTTTCATAATAAATGCAACTTTAATATCTAATGGTAAATTCGCGGACTGTCAATTCCATGTACACATGTGTAGCGCAGCTCGCTATCAGACAGAAATTAAAACACGACCTTATTCTACAAAGTTCCTTTGACGACTGCCCCCACGCCTAAAACGTACGTCACAATTAAGCAATGCGTCATAATAAGCATAAAAATACGTCACGGAGTGAAGCGCGGGAAGAGCGTTCACTAACTACTTAATCTCTCAAAAAACACACACCGCGCGTAATCAAACATAATATCCAGTCGCAACAATCATTAATGAGCTCCCATATTCCACAGCTCCCTTTTCGAAATGTTAGTGTCAAGTTCAGATATCGTTATTCAAAATGCAAAATGTCAAAGTTTCCCATGAAGGTATCGTAAGATTATGGAAAGGGGGGGGGGGGGGGGGGGGGGGGGGGAATGGATACTGACCTCGGGCGCCCTGACCTCAAACGACCACGTGTCCTCGGGGAACACTGGGGCCGAAATCTCGGGTTTTAACAGCTGCAGGCGTTGGACCCCGTGACGTAGTCGCGTGACGTCACGGGCGAGGGGCGGGCCCTCGGGCTGCGCCGACTCTACGTACACGAGATGCGTGGTGCCGTTCTGGTGAAAGAGAGAGGACAGCTACGTAAACGTCTTGCTGACTGTTTGCAACAAACTTATTGGTCAGTGGGTAAAATGGTCAACATTTCAATGAAACGATGACGTCATTCACTCCAGTTGATAAAGATGTTCAATAATATGCACACAAAAATGTGTAATTAGTTTGTGTAAAGCAGTGGTTCCCAAACCGTTTTTTTTTTTTTTTACCGTGAACCAGCTATATAAATAAAATTCCCGATAACTGCGTTAAATGAGACCCTTTAACAAAAATGATAATAATATCGCACGTGCGTTTGGTGCGAAATGTTGTTTTTTTTCTGAAATAGTTGGTAAAATAAATCTGCGGTGTAAAAGCAGGTGGGTCATTAGAATATTAATTTAGCGGGGGGGGCCTTTAAAATCGTATCCGGAAATTTGATCGAAAGAAATTTCATCGACGGTAAAATGGTCGACGGTATTATGATCGAACGGAAATTTGGTCGAATCTTCTTTTCAATTTTTACGTTACAATATTGCATCAAATTTCTTTTAGAACGCATTATCTTGTTTGACTATCTAGTAGAGTGCGTTCAAAAAGAAATTTGACGAAAATTTTAACGCGTGGACTGAAAAAAAGATTCGACCCAATTTCTGTTCGATCAAATTACCGTCGATCAATTTACCGTCGACGAAATTTCTTTCGATCAAATTTCCGGTAACCCTTTAAAATGATCCGGTTCAGAGCCTTAAGGAGTGTGGGGGGGGGGGGGAGAGGCGCTTATGGGGCTTCTTATAAAGGGAAATTACCGTTCATCAATTTACCGTCGAGGAAATTTCTTTCGATCAAATTTCCGGGAACCCTTTAAAATGATCCGGTTCAGGGCCTTAAGGAGTGTGGGGGGGGGGGGGAGAAGCACTTATTGGGCTTCTTATAAAGGGCGTTACTTGTATGCATGTTTTGTCAAATTTTCAGCCTCACCATCCCCCCACCCCCCTTTTTCGCTCAGTGTTACATTTTATCAAGTTTTTTACGAAAAACTTTAATTTTTTTTAAAAATTACGTTCACCTGTAACACTTTCATCTGTAACTTTTTTACCTGTAACACGTTCACCTGTAACACGTTCACCTGTAACACCTTCACCTGTAACACTTTCACCTGTAAACGTTCACCTGTAACAGCTTCACCTGTAACACTTTCACCTGTAAACGTTCACTTGTAACACTTTCACCTTTAACACTTTCACCTGTAACACTTTCACCTGTAACACTTTCACCTGTAACACTTTCACCTGTAACAATTACACCTGTATCCCTTTCAACTGTATCACGTTCACCTGTAACACCTTCACCCATCAACAATTCTATTAACCCACGAAAACGCCTTACGTCCAGGGCGTAGTCCTCTGGGTCGCATGTGTTGAAGTGCCTGTAGAAATCCAGCACAACTGACCCACGGTCATCGGCGACTGATGTCAGATGGTAGTCCTGTTGCCGGTCAGGTAGAAATATCCCATCCGGTGTCGTGTGACCATCCTGGGAGAAGCAACAAAGTACTACAACTTTTTCCAAAAAAAAAAAAAAAAAAAAAAAAAAAAATTTTAAAAAAAAAAAAAAAAAAAAAAAAAAAAAAAATTGAAGGGAAAAAAAAATCCTACCCGGGTACCCGTCGGCCACGTAACCGGGTATCCGGGTGTCTGGCGAAGCAGACTGGTTAATGGGGAGTCATTAAGTTCATCGACCTGTTTTATTATCTGCAAATTGTAACAGTATTGATTTTTTTTTTTAAAGTCTTTTCCAGATATATCTTCAACTTAGTGATTATCATTATCACTTTTTACATCAATTTCCATAAAGTCAACATCGATCTGTTCGATTTATTCATCACCTTTTTAGTTTGAAATCGTATTTTAGTACTTAGAATATAAAGAACAACAAAGACCAAAAAAATGACCATAAAATGCTTATGTACAGGGAGGTCTGGGTTACAGAAGACATAATTGTTACATTTTGGACAAGGTTTTTATTGATCCAAATAAAAGAAAATCTGTCTTGTTCCATTGGACATATTTATTTTCAGAATATAGAAAAAAATTGTTCTAAATTTTAAAAATAAAAAAAAAAATTTAAAAATGTAGCAGTTAGTCAGGGTCCTGACTAATTTAGCAAATAATGACTTATATCAGTGGTTCCCAACTTGTGCTCCCCCAAGCCCTTAGGGCTCCGAGTGCACTTCTCATGGGCTCCGCTGCCGCCCCAGGAAACCCACCCAAACACTATTAATGCCCCTTAGAATGTGATTCTTACAGGGTTCTCTGGGTAAAAAAACAACAAAAAAGTAGGGAACCACCGACTAACATAGTCACCAATGCCACTTTGTATTCTTTACAGCTGTTATATGCGCTCTAAATGTCTCACAAATCAGATTTAGTGTCTTTAACTGTAGACAGTAAGAGTCATCAATAACTTACGAAGAAATGGTGCTTGCCATCACCGTCTGTCCAAAACAAGATTAGGTCAGCGGAAGTGACGTCACCGTAGTCCGAGAATCCAAAAGCAAGCCAGCTCTCTGGCGTGACCTGTGTGTAAAACGGGTGAATTAATCAATGGGGCAACAGTGGGATTATAGGCGTGGTCTCCTGGCAGGGAATGTGATCTCCTGGTAGGGAACATGATCTCCTGGCAGGGAACATGATCTCCTGGCAGGGAACATGATCTCCGGGCAGGGAACACGATCGCCGGATCTGAGACTCGATATCCGGGTATTGAAAGTGATCTCCGGGTCTTGGACGTGATACCATGGTAATTTAAGTGTCCTATCTGTTATGGCTGTGACCTATGTGTTAAAAAAGTGATCCAAGGGTCTTGGTCGTGATTTCACGGACATAATATAACCAGTGGCGTAGCTAGGATTGGTGTCGCCCCTGGGGTGCTGCCGCCCCAGGCCGCACGCCCCGCACGTTGTTTCGTTGCGTTCCTTTTTTCAGTTTTGACCTTACTCTGTTTGACTCATTTCCTACTGTGCTAATGATTGCAGTCTCTCCCCTTATGTCTCTCCCAGCTACGACACTGGATACAACACTATCGTATGATATGATACAGCGGTTCTCAACCTGTGGGTCTCGACCTACCACAAATGAAATCCCAATAGCATTTAGTCAAAATGGCCCCGGACATGCAGCGCCGCCATTCGCACCCGGGTCCCATTAGACTAGTGCTATTCGAATGACATTTGTGGTAGTTTATTTTAGTTAAACTGAAGAAATAAGTTTACAAACAGACTTTTCCATTCAGTTATCTTTCATTTGATACCTCGTTTTGTCTTACAAACCCAACAATAACATTTTAAACAGTTTTTTAATCCCAACCTCTCACTTCTGGTACCCGGGTACGAATAGCCACTTCGTTTTCTTTTTATATTTTCAAATGAAAGTCTTACAGTGAAGTGAGTAATGATTGATGCTAGTTTATGTGTCAAATAGCATAAAATAAGCCTGTTCCATAATTTCAGAACTAGTTCAAGGTCATAATGAGTCATATAACTCGTATGCTACTTACAATTTATAATAAGAAGATAATGATATTTCACTGTGAAAGTATAAACTTGATATAATTTATTACATTACCATTGAGTCATAACACCACCAGTACACCACCATAACGCCACCAGTACACCACCAGTACAAGATCTCAGTGGCCTGTACACTGATTTAGATTTTTTTTTTTTCTAGGATTTTTTTGAAAAATAAGTGTTTGCTATTTCGGTCACAATTTGTTTTTATTATCAAGAGAGGTCACTTAAGTGTAATAAGTGATGAATAAGAGATGCCATTGGCTTTTAAAAAACCATAAAATATAGTTTAATTATAAATAAATTTCAATTTTCATTTGAAAAAAGCAGGCAGGTGACAATTTTGGGTGAGCCTGCATAATTCACTGTAAACATATGTCACAAAATACCTAGCGACTGAGATATTTTTAAAAGGAAAACGGTATCACTAAATACGGGCAAATTATAGCATTTTATTTTTACTTGGGAAAATGTTGGATTATTTCAAACTTTAAGATCCCCTTTTCTCAAACTCTTCAAAATGTGGCATGACAGATTTTTTTTCCCCACTGAGATCTTCAATATCTCATCTTTTTAAAGTATTGGTATATATTATTTTCATTAGCAAACCATCCCATGACACTGGATCGTGTACATAGGAACGTTTAGAAAAAAAAATACTGCAATAATTATTTACAGTATGATTTTACCTCAATAATTACACCAGGGATTGAGCAACCGCATTGCGTTATTTGTCGTGAAGTTCTATCAGCCGAATATCTATGAAGCTGAACAAACTCAAACGCCATTTTGACAGCAAACATCCGAGCCTTGCCGGCAAGGTTACCAACTATTTTAAAAGCAAAGCCGGCGGACTCCAGAAACCCAGACTTGACACTTGACACTGGTCGCAAGTACCACAAACACAACGTATAATATAGCAGGCGTTGAGGCTTCTAATGTGGAGGCACTCAGAATCACCAGAGCTATGAAACCTCACACCATTGCTGAAGATCTACTGCTGCCAGCCAGCAGCCAAACACATTGTTCGCGTTATGATCCGAAAAAAAAATTGTTACGTAATTGAGTGCAATTTTTTTTTTAATCTATCGATACTCTTCGCAGAAGAAATAGTTGACATGGTAATCAAGTCTAAATACAAAAGTAGACTTGTTGTGGGAGATGATCTTCGTTGTGTTCTTGCAAATATGCGGAATGTATAAAGGAGGTCGCGGCATTAGAAAAGGCTTAGAACCGCTGATATAATACATAATGTTTCTATGTTAGCATCAAATGTTTAGGTCCGGACAGATGACCCACGATGACGACGTCACGACCACCTGCGCACCCCCTTCGGCATCACGTGACAGGGGGTGGCCGTCTGAAAAAAAAACACGTCCCCCGCCATCTTTGTAAACCAATCTTCTGCCGAATGACCCTCGACAGTGATTTCCCCTCGTTGAGATTTCCCTCGCTTCCCCTCTCGTCCGTCAGCAGCAGACGTCCAGATGACGAGTTTGATTGCGCGAGAATTCGTGCATTCTAAGAGCCGGAAATGGAATTCTGGATAAAAGGGGAGTAATCCTTGACCAATAGTTTATTCAACCACGTTTTGCAGGAGCAATACCCCCCCCCCCCCTTTTCCCCCCCCCACCCCCCCCCCCCAAAAAAAAAACATTTTTTTTTGGCGTTTTCACTGATGGAGGTTTGTGGGATGAGGAAGTGGGGGGGGAGGGGAAGCGGGTAAAATGGTATACTGAGAGAGGGATATGTTAAAATAGGATGCGTGATGGGGTTAATGGGATGTGGGATAATGGTGTATTAGAGGCATATCAAGAAGGCTGCGGCTATTCGGACCCGGGTCCGAGAAGTGAGAGTTTGGATTTCTTACAAAAATATTTTTAAATTATTGTTGGGTTTGTAAGACAAAATGAGGTATCAAATGAAAGATAATCGAATGGGCTATACGTTTGTAAACTTACTTCTTCAGTTTAACTAAAATAAACTACCACAAATAACAAATTCCGGGCCTTAACGTTTTTTTTAATCAGTCAGCTGACCCCCCAATTTATCGTTTATGATTACTGAATATCATAAACGATAAACTTCAAAGCAACAATGCATAAGGGCATGATTCATGATAAAAGATTAACTTCCGTTTTTTATTTATTTCTTTAACCTAACAGTGGAGTGTGAGGCTTTGGTTAGCCAAAACCTTGCTCATCCGAAATACCCCGGTCCCATCCCAATGATTTCGGATAAAACAACGCACTAGTGTTTAACGTCAAACTATTCTATCAAATGTCGCACTACTGTTTAACGTCAAACTATTCCATGAAATACAGAGTAAGTAGCGTACCTTGCACGTGAGCTGGACATTGATAAGACTTTCCTTGTAGTCCACTGACCACTGGAACAGGTACCTGCTGTCGGGGTCTAGGGTCACTTGATACTGATACGCTTGAACCGAGTGGTCAGCCGAGAGAACCACGAGCCAGACGACAGCCGAGATCGACCAAGCGTGTCCAGCCATGATCGGTATGATTCAATACTTGAATAATTTTCTAACTATAAAATACGTTCTATTTATAGATTATGTGTATAATATGCCCTGCTGAAATTTAAAGAAAAAAAAAAAAAGAGGCATATCAGAAACCTGAAATCTTACCCAACACACTATGCCACACTAAAGATTATATAATCCTTCTAATAAAATTTTTGTTGTAACAGGAGGGAACAATACTCTCTACCAGACACTCCATTCTATGCTGGTTACACTTTGTTTCACATGTTTAGTATACTAGCCACAAATGGTCTTACTAACTACTAAATTATAGAAAATGACAAAAAAAGCACCACCATAAGTCCCGTAAGTCCTAGTCGATCGATCATGTCCTAACAAACAAAATAAGTCCTAGCAGACACGATAAGACCTAAAACATCTAATAATTCCTAACAGACACAAAAAGTTCTAGACAATCAATAAAATTCTAGCATATTGATTAAGATCATATCAGACACAATAAGTACTATCAAACACGAAAAGTCCTTAGAGACAACATCAATCCTATAAGATATAATACGTCCTACCAGGCGCAACAAGTCTTACAAGACTTTCCGCCAAGAAATTAGAGACTAGATTACGTTTGGGAAAACTGTTTAATAAAACGAATACTAGTACCGGTAACAACTTCTTGCTGTTAATTAAGATCTTCTGATATGTCCAACTAATGAAAGTCCCCTTCAAATCTCAGTCCTAAAGCGAGCGTGTTGACGCGTCTGAAATACAACCCACAAACTTTTCGTCTGCCCACGCGCTGGCCGATGCCTTAGCAGTCCGAGGAACTGTCCCACACGGCACCTCGGTGTTTTGGTAGCTTGCATAAATTATTATAAGGTGAGGTGGAGAAAGAGAATTATTACTTTTTAATATAAGGGTAGGGCCTAAAGTATTTTTTTTATAATGTAATTTAATATATTAATATTATAGCTGAAATAATATAAAATAGCATTGGTTAATCATTTTCAAATATAGCATTATAATCCTATGCCTATCAACAAAAAAAAAAAACAAAAAAAAAAAAATTTTAAACAAAGTTTTAAAAAATTCTTTGTATTCAATGAGTATGGCAATTTGTAGGCCTGCTATTATGAGTTTGATATTCTTAATTAAATATAATGTAGTCTATAGAAGTAGTAGTAGTACAGTAATCACAATAATATTAATAGGTTAGCCTACAGCTATTACCATGCTAATAAATAGGCCCTTTTATAAATGCTACTGACAAAAATTAGACAATGACAGTATACGAATATGAACAATAAGAATACCTCCAAAAATAATTTTCACCAGCCTAACAGTAATAATACATCCAAAAATAATTTTTTCACCAATCTAGTTCTAAAGTGTCGATCAGATTCACAGGCATAAAAATAAAATGGGTTGCATGTCCAAACGTAATTGTTTTGTTATCAAGATGAACAGCAAATTGCAGTATGACTTACTACGTGTGATATTATCCTAACACATGCACCATTTCCTATGCGAGAATTTAGCACACGGCAGGAGAGTTAGCCTATTACACATATTTGGTGTACATACCCTTGTTGTATACAGTCGTATCAATAGCTTATACGCGCATTGCAGTATGTGTGACCAGAACGATATATTATAAGGGTTGGTGTTGTGCTCACGAACACATTGGTATCTAATTCATTCTATTTAAGAATTCAGTGGACGGTTGTATGGTCAACCATTTCAAATAGTATGGTTATAAGTCAAACTGCCGGCTGTAGGTCCATCCTACAATCTATTATGGTTATAAGTCACACTGCCGGTTGTAGGTCCATCGTACAATCTATCATGGTTATAAGTCACACTGCCAGTTGTAGGTCCATCCTACAATCTATCATGGTTATAAGTCACACTGCCGGTTGTAGGCCCATCCTACAATCTATCATGGTTACAAGTCTGAACATAAATCTTCCAATACTAACACCTAACAATTTCATACTTTAAAAAAAAAAAAAAAGAGAAATATAATGGCGTATTTGCTTATACTCACAGAGCGTTCTGTTCCAGTGGATCGCGGTGCACAATGACACACTTCAGGGATGCTGTTCAAACCTCGGAAGGTCCAACGCCTGAGTGTGCACCCGTTAAGAAGCCGCGCGCGGATATACGAGACAGTCCTTACGTCATGCCGAGACAAAAAGATCGTCTACGTTTTGCCGTCTGGCAGATTCCTTGGGGGTAACATGACTATTACTGGGGACTACACCCGAGTCATCATTCAAATCCCTGACCAAACCCCCTCTATTACTGGGGACTACACCCGAGTCATCATTAAAATCCCTGACCAAACCCCCTCTATTACTGGGGACTACACCCGAGTCATCATTAAAATCCCTGACCAAACCCCCTCTATTACTGGGGACTACACCCGAGTCATCATTCAAATCCCTGACCAAACCCCCTGACGACTGATATGTGTCCTGTGCAGTTTTGTCCCGGCCATCTAAGACCCCCTGACGACTTCTATGTGTCCTGTGCAGTTTTGTCCCGGCCATCTAAGACCCCCTGACGGCTTCTATGTGTCCTGTGCAGTTTTGTCCCGGCCATCTAAGCTACATTTTAATATTTTTAGTGAGTTACATAGGTTTTGAGAAATTTGAAAAAAAAACGGGTCGGTACCCCCAGGGCCGTCTTAACAACATAGGGGGCCCTGGACACAGCAGTGCACTGGGGCCCACAGCAACATAACATGTCTGGGCCATGAGAGGGGGTGGGCGAAGGGGGGGGGGGGAACTCGCCCCATGCTCAAACAGTTGTGGGTGGGAGGGGGGGGGAGACAGTTGCTGCTCCCCACCAACTCACCAAGAGGAATAAAAATGTAAAATACAAACAAACATTCAGTAATTCAATTCTTCGATGAATTCAATTTATTGAAACAAAACCATTCAAAATCAATAATAGCTTTTAAACATTATCAGAAATAAATAATAAATAATTACAGAGAATGATAAATTATCATCATTGACCGATAGATCGAATAAATTATTTAATATAAATCAACATAATCGTTTGCGAATTTTTTTATTTTTTTTTGCAGATAATTGTTTCATTATTGGTTTAAAATCAATGGTCTTAAGGATGTAATTTTCCATGCAAAGCCAGTTCGAGAGTTTTTGTCTCATTGTACTGCGAAGCTGAATCTTACAATATTTATTTTGATTCATGTCTGAGGAAAGTAAAAACTTTTTGACGAGAGTTATTCCCCTTTAAATGTTTTAAAACTGTCAAACTTTGATTCGCATTTATAATATTAATTTTGGAATGTTCTGATATATATCGTGAGTTAAAATTGGGAAATGGCGAACGTTAAGTCCAGTTAATTGTCAAAATCTTTTAATTTCATTAAAAAATATGTACAGCATGATGCCTCTATAAGAGGGAGTCTCCTAGAAACTTGGGGCCCCTTACAAGCGCGGGGCCCTGGGCCAGTGCCATGGGCGCCCGCAGAAAACTTTCTAGGGGGGAGCAAAAAAATCGATTAACTTTCTAGGGGGGGGGCAAAAATTTTTTAGTAATGTTTTAATGTAGTTTTAATTTACTGTAGCGTATTTGTATGGTGAACGAACGGACAGGAGATCAGCTTAGTTACTTTCTCTTTATTTTCTCTTTACTTTAATACATTTTTTGTCTATTTTTGTCAATGTAGTTTTAATTTACTGTAGCGTATTTGTATTGTGAACGAACGGACAAGAGATCAGCTTAGTTACTTTCTCTTTATTTTCTCTTTTCTTTAATACATTTTTTGTCTATTTTTGTCTTTAAAAAATTTATCCAATCGATCCAGGGGGGGGGGCAAGTGCGCCCCCCTTGGCCCCCCCCCCTGCGGACGCCCATGGCCAGTGCCCTCTGATCGCATGCCATTAAGCCGGCACTGGGCACCCCTCATAAATGGATGTGAAAACTCTCTCAATGACTAAATATTAAGATACCCTATAACGCTAGAGACTTGTAAATATGCTACTGAATAGTGACTAAAATCCCCCTTTCCAATTAGATCTAACTCATAGCATGATACGCTAGCGTTCCCGAGAAATACGTTATTAAATGTATAACTAAGGCACACATTGTGGTATTTAAGTATTCCCCGCGATGGGAGAGGGACGCGTGTCGCACCGACTGCGGTGAAAGCGATACCTGGGGTCAACATTCCGATCCAGTGATCGCTAATTGTATACTGGTGCACACTGCTGATTCTACGTGAAACTTGACGCATTTCAGCATGCGTCATTAGGACTGTACCAGTGACAGGCGTTGGTCTTCGACGAACGCGTGCGTGGATCTATAGTGGACAAGATACGCTTCGCATGTCTTACGTTTGCGATATCATTGTAAACGCGTGCATTAAATGAGACCGTGAAAGGGACGAGTCATTAAATTAAAACTCAACTTGATTGCAAATGAGCATGCAAAGTTTAACATTCTAGAATGGAAAAACAAATATCGTCTACTCTCTACTACCACGAGGGGCTCTCGTTTTGATTTTGTGTTATGCCAATGCATTTAAACCTTTGTTTATTCGTGATCCATTTTTAATCTGCGGGCCTGTTTCCCTCTTTGAGTTGTACGGGCTGATCTGCGGGGCATAATTGGCGGGGATGTCTCTGCCACTGTTCTAGGTTGACTATACATCTAGGCACGACGTCGAGTTTAGTCCTGATTATTATCACTGGGTTCTCCTCGCCATTGTCACTGGACTCGATTGTTTCTGAGGGTGTCGCACTTGATGCTCATGGTACAAGGTCCAACAGCGGTGCTTCGGGTGCCAGAAGGTCCTTTCTATTGACTGTTTCCTCGGTCCCTCCCGCCAAAGGGAGAAGCCTATAACCATGCCATCGAAATGTGATCAAACGATGATTTGAAAGTTGTGACAAGGCTTCATACAAGGCTTCATTCACAAATTGCATCAAATGTTTGAAGGAAAATTTGACCGTGTGAACTGACGCTTTAACATGTCGGAGGGATGTGTCAGAGGATTTTAAGGAAATGTAATTTTATTGCGTCATCGATATGTGTGTGCCGAGTGAAGACGTCGTATGAATGTGTGTAGGCCTATCTCCTAAAGCTTGTTGTTAGCAGAAAACTAGTTTCTCCCGCTATTAAAATGATAAAGGCGAGAGGGATGTGGGCAGAACAAGAAATTTGTATGAACAGTCTTAAGATCAGAAAATTGAGTAACTAGTTTGGTTTAGTGGACAATACCTTACGGATAGACAACCGTGGTATAGGGCCTACCACGTGACCGGATTTATTTTATTTATTTATTTATTTTTTTTTTGGGGGGGGGGGGGACAGGGTGTATATTGTGGGTGACAAAAACAAGATTGTCGAAGAAAACAACTTGCTTACTTATATAGTGTACATATGTTATTACCTTACAGTGTTTTAAATAAGACCATTACACAGACTGGGTCTGTGTTGTTTTTTTGGTTAAAAACGATTTTACTTTTGTTTTTGTGTGTTGTTATTGTTGTGTTTCTAATTTAGCTTAACCCAATATAATGTTATTGTCATCTTAATTGCACTTATCGTACTATTGCCGCCTCCCTTACCTTCATTCTTCAAAATGTTATCGTCTTGTGAGCTTTCTTTCTCTTTGAAGAGTAGAGCTTAGATCTAGATCTAGTTAAATTATTAGTTTGGTTTTTTTTTTATTTCACTGTTAGATTAACTTTTTTTCCTAAGCAAAAATCTCTGATTTTTGTACAAAATGTCATGAACAGTACACACTTCTGGCAACATTTTTGTTCACAATTTAAATGCAATAAAAGACTATTTAAATATGTGAAGAAAAAAAGTGGGGGGGGGGGGTGTAAACTAATTTTTTTTTTTATTCAAAGTGTCAAACGAATTATGAAGTCGGGAAGTGCCTCATCCCCCACCAAACAGAACTTTTCCATAATAATCACAGGCAATTTTTGTTCACAATTTAAATGCAATAAAAGACTATTTAAATATGTGAAGAAAAAAAGTGGGGGGGGGGGTGTGTAAACTAATTTTTTTTTATATTCAAAGTGTCAAACGAATTATGAAGTCGGGAAGTGCCTCATCCCCCACCAAACAGAACTTGTCCATAATAATCACAGGCAGCCGACCAATTGACTGAGAGTAGAAGCTGTGTGTGCCACGTTCAACGGCACGCATGTGTAAGAATTTCGTGCGCATCGGAATCCTGTGATAGTTTTTCAAGTAATTAGTCTTCCATTAATTTTTTTGTTGTTTTTTTTTGTTGAGATTTGAGAACCCCTCAATCGGAAGTTTTAAGCTCTTCGATAGAAACTCTGTGACTTAGCTCATCTTTGATGGTCAAGCTGAGAAATGTCCCTGTGAGCCCATCTTTGATGGTCCAGCTGAGAAATGTCCCTGTGAACCCATCTTTGATGGTCAAGCTGAGAAATGTTCCTTTGCATGTTTGGTTTGGTTTGGGTGGGAATGTCCTCCGCAAAGTGTGTTTGTGTTGATGTAATTTTCAACCCAAAACCCACCCGAACTCAACAAAACTGACTCTTGTAAGACTCTTAAAAATCTCTTACTTTCAATTTAATTTCATCTTTTGCTGAGGGGCTGTGGGAAATGAAACTGAATGCCCCTCGTAACGCACTGAAGGAGAGTGGCCTACGGTGCCCTAAAGCCTGGGACATTCAAACGCTAAATCCAGGCCCTGTATAACAAAACAAACAAAAAAAAACAAAACAAAAAAAAAAAAAAAAAAACAGAAAAA